>CAUYRT010091060.1:0-132459 GCA_963574885.1 Lepilemur ruficaudatus | reverse complement strand
ATTCAAGAAAGTTCAATTAGATACACTTAAAAATGTACATTATTTTGTAAAAATCTAACTACTGAATAATTTCAAAAAATGAAAACTATTTGTTAATTTTAAAGTTAACTGACCTTTAAATGACTTTATTATGTCTGCTTTCCTTGGAAAGCATTTGAATATTTGGTTGGAGCATGGGGGTCCGCAGTTTCAGCTGATCCTCTGGATGGGTATCAGTCATTTGTGACCTTAAGGGCATCTTGATTTGGGTTAGGTAGGAGAATACAGATTCCAGCAATAAATGGCTGAAAACCAAGAAAGCATTTTTCGGGCATGTTGCTGAAGGCATGGGTATTCTATTCAATTTTTCCTTATTTCAATTGGATCTTTCTTAGCATGAATGACTTTAAAATGCCATCTACTGAGACCTCAATCAATTCCATCTGTAGTTCTTTAGGTGCCTTGCTGATATCAGCTAGGTGAAGCTGAAATGCTAATTTGAGTGTGATGTCGTGATTCTTAAAGTCAGTGAACCTTCATTGTATTCTACAATTAATAGGTCCACAACAGCTGCGTGTTCTTCAGATGATTCACATATATCATCCTGTTCATCAGTGACCTTTGCTAACTGGGGAAAATGTTCATCTGAAATTTTCTTTTGAAGAATTGTTTTGAAAAAGTTGGCTTTTTTTGAAATACTTTGATTTTTTGCCACATATCATATATAGACTTAGTTTTATCTTGCAAAGAAATATTCAAGTTGTTTGGATTTGACATGATATCACACAGCAATGCTGCATTCCTATAAAAATCTTCTTTTGATAATTCACAATGCTGATTCTGTTCTTCATAAAATTTAACTATCTGTTCTCACAAAGATAAAATTTTGGCTAACACCTGTCCCTGTGATAGCCGATGCACTTTAGAATGATACAGCAAATCCACACTGAGTACCCCATTGTTCAACTTTAGTATGTTACAAAACTGACAATGCTGTGTTGCATTTGCATGGGTATAGTTAACAATACCTATAACTCATTGCAAAGTGTCACTTAAAATGGTAGCTTTAGCACAGAGATTTTGCTGATGCAAGATAGAATGAAAAGAAATGAGAGCATCTGGGTCTGTTAATACTTTTTTTATCTGTGCAGTAAACCCTTCATGTTTTCTTTCGTGGAAGGTGCACCATCCATCCATACATACACTCACTAAATTTACCAAATTCAGTCCAACTTCATGACATTTCTCTTGGAAGTTGTTGAAGAACTCTATTCCCCCTATTCTGTTTACAAGAGTGCCCAAAGTGAGTAACTCTTTGTAGCAAAGAAAATCTTCTGTTATGCTCCAAACGAAGTAAAAAACCTGCGTCGAGTCAGTATTACAAGTTGATTCATCCAAAGTGATTGAATAATATATATTTTTTTTCTTTTGAAGTATTGCATGAAGTTGTTCTGTTATGCTCAAGGCTAATTTATGCTGCTGATCAGTTATGGTTCTCCTTGAAAGAGGCACCAATTGTACTTTGAAACAGGGTTTAAACATCCTACAGTTTCGACAATGCATTCTTTCACAATTTCTACATCACTGAATGGCTTCCTTTTTTTCCTGAGTATATAAGCTACTTTATAAGTTGCTTCATTGGCAACTTATAACTTATTTCCAGGTCTTATTGCTGCTTGAAAGAATTATCTTTGTTTTTGCATTTTGTTTTTTAATTCTGCAATACAAGCTTTCACACGTCTCCCTCTAATTTAAAATATTTGTGGTCCTTATGAGTGTTATAATGGTGATGAGCATTGAATTTCTTTAATGTTGATGTTGGAGCATCACAAAGCAAGCAAATCATCTTATTTTTAGCAGAAACAGGACAATATTGCAGTTCTCGATTCTCATTTAAAAAAAGATCTGTTTTCTTCTTTCAGTGTTCTCTTGTTCTTCTTTAACATGATGGGCTGTTAAGCAGACAACATTAAAAAATACTGTCAAGCTGTGCAACTATTCACAAATTCCACTTCAAACAGAAACACAGTGCACTGCTGTCAAAAACTGATAACAGATTGGCGTACTCGACCCCCATAAACTCTCACCAACCAGCCTCCCGCAGCAGTGGTGCCAGAGAAGCAGGGGAAGTTAGAACTAAACCATAAGCATAACAGCCATCAATTTAGTCCTTAGGGCTCACTAATGTTCTAATTGTGCTGGTCAATCTGGGAGGATTATTTTGTTGAAACTTATTTTGTTCTTTGGTATTTGAAATATGTTCATTTAAAAGATAAAAAAGATAAAAGATAAAATAAAAATGTATTAATAAAAATAAAAGGATTTGTTCTGTAAAATTTAGATTCAATCAAAAGGCTACACATAAGAGCCTAGAAGGCCACATTTGGTCTTGAGGCCGCAAGTTCCCCACCCCTGCTCTAGAGTAAAGAGTGTAGTCCAAATTCTTGAATTAAAGAGAGAGCTGCTTCTTCAAATCACATCAATAAATACAGCAAGAGGCTCAGAAGGGTAGCACAAGCTGATGTGGGGCTGTCAGTGGTCTGTTAGGTTCGTGGCATAGGAATCTCAGATATTGTTGAGTGGTTTGGGCAGTCAGTCACAGGATATTGGCAGCATATGGGATGAGAAAAACCGCCTTGGCCTTTGACCTATTGATTCAGTTTGTGGAAAGGCTTTTGGTTACGTTGCCCAATAGATGCAGCTGTTCCACATCAGCGATTCACTCCAAGAAAAAACAAAGAGGAAATTGTCTTTTATTGGACATCTACTGTGTGTCAGGCATTATTTTAGTCACTTCACAAGTATTTCATTCTCCTACAGGCTGGGGAGCTGAAGTTCAGAGCCAACTGGCCCAAGGTCACATAGCTATAGTAAACAGCAAAGCCATAATTTGTCTGTTTGACTCCCAAGGTGTGAGGTAACTAATTTACCAGGCATTTTGTATACATTAGCTCATGTAAAATCTGTGAGGTAGCTACTGCTATGCCCATTTTACAGATGAAAAGACTGAGTTCAAAGAGGCTAACTCACTAATGCAGGGTCATACTAGCAGTAGTACTGATGCATATTTCTAACCCAAGATTCCCAAGTGCATGCTCTTTTTTACTCCATTGGACCTCTTGAGTAGAAGCCAAAGCAAAAAACTAGCTCTAAGTTTACATTAGGAACTTGCTAAATAACAAAAAACAAAAAGCAAGTGGATTTAGTAACCACATAACAGTATTCATCTTCAGTATATCAGAAAATTGATACTTATAATGACCACCCTAGTTTTAGACATTAACTTATGTATGTTATATTCTTTTTAAGTAGAGAGAAACTTTATGTTACATTTGAGGATGCATCTATGCCCAAACCCTTAAAATGAAAAACTCTGGCATTTAAAGTGCTAACTCTATTTCTTTTTTTTTTTTTTTGGTAAAAGTAGATATTCAGTGTGACATTCCCTATGGATTCAGAATGTCTGAGATTTTCTTGCGTTTTTGTTGAAAAAAAATTCTACTGTAGTACTGCTAAGTTGACCAAATGTATGTTATAAATACAAAATTCACTTAGGTCAGAGGCTGAAAGGAATAGATCTGAAAATAGAGTAAACCTAAAGGAACTCACTGATACGTGATTCAGATAAACCTCACGTATACATTCTATCTAAACAATGTATTCTTATCTTGTTTGGTTGAAATAATTTCCCTTTTGAAAAAATATTACCCATATTTCTCAGCCCTCACCAGTCTGAGGATAAAAATAAGATCAAAGACTTTATAAAGCTATCTTTTCCCTCTCCTGCCTCTGCCCCTTCCTGCCCGATGGAAATGCCAAGCTCCTTTTGATTTCTCTCTTAAGTCTTAGAGGGCCCCAGAGAATGACCCACACGTGCTCCGTATGCTCCTCTGGGCAGACATTGGCATTGGCCGTTTTGCACTTTTACCCTCTCCACACACTGCGGTCGTGATGGCTGCCCCTGGGAGTGCCTGCTGGAAGCACAGACAGCACTGCTGCTGTGCCCAAAAACCTCTCTCTTCTGTTTGTGTCAGTTGATGTCTACTTGGAGGCTCTTCAGGCGGATGTCTACAGTGAGAGCACAATGCCAGATATAAGAGGGCTGCTCCTCCCCACCTTCCCCCCTTGCTGCTGAAGCCGTGATGCTTTGAATTCTAATTTACCAATTCCTTTAGTTTTTATTTGGGTCTTTCATGGCAATCCCTCAGCCCGGGACTCAGACATGGGTCGGGGCGGGGGTGGGGATCGGGGGAGGGCTGGATGGGAGCCTGAGTGACAGGCGCTGTGCTGCACTCAGAGTCACCCTTCCCCTCTGACCCTGCTCCATTGTCCTTCAGCCAAAATGGTGCCCTTCCTCCCTAGGGATGAGTGTTTTCCCAGGAGAAGCCTTGGTCCCCCATGCAAATAGTTCCATGACAAGGCCACCCTGCCAGTCAGGCCTCCAGATGAAATTACACAGAAGGGTTGCACTCAAGTTGGAAAAATAACTTCTAGAGACTAACTGAAAAGGAGGCAATCATAGGAAAAAGTAAGAAGGAGGTGACGAAAATGTAACCTGATAAGCAAAGTCGTGTTTACCGCAGACGCTTGAACTGTCCGGGGTCTTATCTAGCTGGCTTATGTTGAGGGGATTATATATACTGAGCTGGATAAACAACCAGAGTGAGAAAATATCATTTAGTTGTGCCTTAAAAATGACTCCCACCATGTTCTAAAAAATCCAATTTCTCACCTGGTTTACAGAAAGCATGCCCCTACCAGCTATTACAAATATAGACAAGCAGTTTAAGGACTCTGTTGAAGGTCTGTTTTAGCACAGAACAAAAAGCTTGCAGTCTTTCGGAATTTAAGAAATTATACACTGTAGAATCATAGCACCGCATGGGGGAACCTGTGACCTTATCTAATTTCTAATCCAGGACACAGCAGCTGTCATACTATTAATATCCCAATGTGTGTAAGAAAAGAAAAAAGAAGAAAAACACATAAGTACTAAAAATGTATTTAAATCCATGGATGACAGTGATATTCAGATGACTAATCACAGAAAAAATATGACTACACTTTTATAATTTATTACTTGGAATTTAAGTTTTTTTAAAATGGTTATCTCTAGATGGAGGATTGGGAATAATTTTTATTTTGTTTTCTTATTTGAATTTTTGGGGGGTGAACAAGATACTTTTAAGTTTTTAAAATTGTGATAAAGTATACATAGTATAAAATTGACCATTTTAACCATTTTTAAGTGTATAGTTCAGTGGCATTAAGTATATTCACCTTGGTGTGAAACTGTCACCACCATCATCCATGTCCAGAGTTTTTTTCATCTTCTAAACTGGAAACTCTGTACCCTTTAAACAATAGTCCCCTCTTCCCTACTGCCCCCTACCCCTGGTAACTGCCATTCTACTTTTTGTATGTATGATTTGACTACTCTAAGCACTTTATATAATTGGAATCATACGGTATTTGTCCTTTTGTAACTGACATACTTAGCATAACGTCTTCAAGATTCATCGATGCTATAGCATGTGTCAGGGTTTTTTCCCTTTTAATGGTGAATAATATTCCATTGTATGTACATACAATATTTAGTTTATCCATTCATCTGTCAATGGACACTTGAGTTCTTCCATTTTTTCCCCAGATTTTAACTCCTCTTACTTATCATTCCCAGCCTTCCACTTTTTCACTATTATAAATAACAGTGCTATGAATCTGGGTGTACAAATATCTGTTTGAATCCCTGATTTCAATTCTATAGGTTATATACCCAGAAGTGGAATTGTTGGATTATATGGTAATCTATTTTTAACTTTTTGAGAAACTGTCATACTGTTTTCTTACTTTTCCACCAATCATGCACAAGGGTTCCGATTTCTCTACATCCTCACCAACACTAATTACTTTCTGGTTTTTTGATGATAGCCATCCTAATGGGTGTAAAGTGGCATCTTATTGTGGTTTTGATTTGTATTTCCCTAATGACTTGTGATATTGAGCAGTTTTTCATGTGCTTGTTGGCCATTTGTATATCTTCTCTGGAGAAATGTCTATTCAAGTGTTTTACCCATTTGAAAATATTTTTTTGAGTTGTAGGAGTTCTTTAATATTCTAGATATTAAGACCTATCGTACATATTATTTGCAGACATTTTCTCCCATTCCATTGATTGCTTTTCACTCTGTTGATTGTATTCTTTGATGCCTGGAAGATTTTAAGTTTGATGTAGTACAGATTACCTATTATTTCTTTTGTTGCCTGTGCTTTGGTGTCATAGCCAAGAATTAATTGTTATATCCAATATCAATTGGATATATCCAATATCATAAAGCTTTTTCTCCTGTGCTTTTTTTTCTAAGGTTTCATCATTTTAGCTCTTATATTTTAATTTTCAGTTAATTTTTCTATATGCTATAAAGTAAATGTCCAATTTCATTGTTTTGCATGTGGATATCCAGTTTTCCCAACACATTTATTGAAAAGGCTCTCCTTTCCCCACTGAATGGTCTTGTCATCCTTGTGGAAAATCATTTGACTATATATGCAAGAATTTATTTATGGGCTCTTTATTCTATTCCATTGTTCTATATGTCTCTCTATGACAGTACCATATTGTTTTAATTACTGTAGCATTGTAGTAAGTTGTGAAATCAGGAAGTGTAGCCCTCCAACTTTGTTCTTTTTCAAGATTCTTTTATCTATTCAGGGTCTCTTGAGAATCCATATAAATTTTAGGATGTATTTTTCTATTTCTGTGAAAAACATCATGGGGATTTTGAGAATTTTACTTTTAAAAATTCAGGCTATCATGGTGATAGATAAAGCAAGCTTTAACATGATAAATACCATATGCTTCTGATATTTTAATAAAAGATTTCTTTTAGATGATAGTCTGAAGTGCTAGTGTTTAATGGACAAGCTCTATAGAGACTTTTATGCTACTATTGACCATACAGTTGTGGAGAAAAATTTCTCCAGAGAAACCAAAAGTCACATTTTTAGCCCCAATGACCCTTTAAACTAACCATGTCTGAATGTTCTCCTTGTATGTTGTTGTATTACTCATCATGTTAACTTTACTTTCTAAAATGCGGAGGAAAAAAATGGATTTAATCTGTATAGTAAGAGCTAATAACATAAATTACATAGCTTTTTAAAAAATCTATTTATAATACTAGTATTTACCTAACTGGGGTAACTGGTATAATTCAATTTGTATGAGATTTAAAGATAGTGCATTTCCTATTGCAACATTTTGGTGGAATGTACTGTTTTTCCTTATTCAGTTTACATATTTTCTTTCTGGAATAAACCTAAGAAGAACAAAGTGACTCCAGAATTGTAGACAAAGATGTCAGATGAAAGAGTAACGAGGTTGACAAAATGTAATTATTTAGATCTTTTGAACAAAAGTAAGTATTTAAGGTTGTCCTGAGGTTTCCAGTGCCAGTTTATGCCTCTCTGAGTTCGTATCACTTGATTTTACTTTTCTTTATTTCAACAAATATTTATGGAATGTCTATTGCATGGCAGACGCTTTTAGGCACTGTAAACACAGTCCCTGTGCTTATAGCAGCTCACAGCCTAAGAAGGAAATAGAAAAGTAAATTAATAAATTACTTTATGCAAATAGATACAGAGTGGTCAGTCCCCAGAATGGGAAAGCAGTCACAGAATGGGCATGTACTGATCTTCCAGGACCATCATTTCTAGGGCTCCTTGGCTCACTACAGCAATGGGACCACATTTAAGCAGTTATCTAAATAATACAAAGAAGTGATAATATTGGGGAATCATGTTCTCGTTCTTCCATAAGCATAGTAATGGGTTTATCCTTTCTACAAAATGAATCCCTCATTAAAGTCAGAAGCTCCTGGCAGAAGGGCCTTGTTGAAAGTGTGCAGTGTCCTTAGCTAGAGGTAGGCTTCTCAAACTTCCTGCTTGGTACGTTTCCTCTCAGCCAAGTGAGTGAGCCACCAGGCTAGTGGTCATGATTACGTCGTTTAAGAGTCTGTCCCAAGCTTCTGACACAAGCAAATTTCTTTTATGTCTTGTGTTTTGTCCTGAGCACTCAGGTGAATGTTGTATTCATTGTATTAATATTTATAGGAATTGTATTAATATTCTGGAAGAGTTTTAAACTACTTCCCACCCACCTCGAGTCTTTCAGTAGTCTTAGTGCTTCAGGAGGATGCACCATGTTTTTCCTCAGGCTTCAAGGCTCATTGTCATTCCACCCTGTGCTCTCAGGGCTACATACATCCCCATTTTAGAAGTATGCAAAAAGCTGTGTCATAGGGGCATAAGAACTAAGCATTTTTCCTAAACATTATAGTTTTTTAAAAAAAAAAGATTGAAAAACTGCAAAAGTTTAAAATATAGTTAAAAATATCACCAGACATAGTAATCAATAATAGCATTTTGCCTTTAAAGAAAGCTAAGTTTTAGAAACATGATCAATAAAATTCAGTTCCTGAGCACAGTAAGGCGACTTATGACTGTCCTGCTAGATGCCAGGGATATTATATAATATCCAGTCTCCTCCTGACTTGGTGTTTGTCACAGAGTGACCAACTTGTCCTAGTTTGTCTGGGACTGTCTTGGTTTTCAGAAGTCCAGCTTCATAAAACTCAGCTCCCCTTAGCCCCAGGCAAAGTGGGACAGTTGGTCACCCTCATTTGCCTAGAACTGGCAAATGCTTTCAACGGTTTCCAGGGACCTTCCTGGTTTAGGCTACTAGTCTGCAGTGATCATGATTTTTTGGTGCAGGAAGGTCAGGGACTGATAACACAGGGAGAACATCGAGAAACCTCTGGGCAAGCAAGTCCCTGGGAATCAGACAACCCTGTCAGGAATCTTGAGCTAACACAGGAAAAATTTTAAGTGCTTTTGATACTGAATTGGTCTATCTGTCCTACAGCAGTGGTTTCCAAATGCAGCTGTGCTTTACAATCCCCTGCAGAGATATTTTAAAACACAATTCCTGGGCTGCCCCAACAGACTGGCTGACTTAGAATTTCTTTGTCTTTAACACAACAGATGAATGATCTTTCCACCACCCAAATCTGACCATGTCACTCTCCTGCTGTTTAAAAACTCCAAAGCTTCTTGCTGTTCGTGACTAAATGCAGACTCATTGCTTGGCTTACAAGGCTTTTTATGAGTTTATCATTCCAGCCTCATATTGCACCATCCCATGCATCTAAATCTGTTTGGCCTTTGCATAGCCTTCCCTGGGCCTAGAACACCCTCACCTTACTTCCTCTTCTTTCTCTGGCTCAAGGACTCACTGTGAGATTTGAGGTCACTTCCTCTAGGAAGCCACTTCTGTTAGCTCAGATTCAAGTCAAGTGTTCTTCTAGATGAAGGTCTTAGCCCCCTATGTCTTCTCCATCATAGGGCTTACTATGCCGTATTATAAATGACTTTAAATTCTTTGTATCCCTCCAGATTTGAATTGCTGAGGATGCAATTATATCTCAATATCGAATACAGTGCATTGCACAAAGTAAATGTGTACAGATATTTATTGAATGAATGATTGGATTCAGCCCTCTTTTGAACCTATGCCATCTGTGTGGGTTCCACCTGCCAGGAGTTTTATTCTGTCTCCCACCCCTACCAATCCCTGCTCTCCCAGCAAAGCCCAGATGCACTACCTTGACGTTATAAGATGAATCACACACCCACCTGTGGGCCCTGGGCTTCTCAAAGTAGCTCTTTGCTGCCCCCACATGTTTTGAATCAGCCCCTTACACAGTCAGTTGAGACAACCCCTTCCTCCACCTGGTGAAGTTCAGTTCTCAAGGGACATCCTTGTTCTTATCTCCCTATGCTTTCACTGGCACAGAGGAACTATGTCTGTTGGAAGAAAACTATATGACTGTTTCTATATACCCAAATCTCATATTTGTTCTACTCTATCATCAGGAGTAATTAAGTTGAATATGTTTACTAAGTCTCTTCGCCCTCCAATCCCGTTTGTTCCCTCAAACAGAAGGTGGCAACAACTCTTCTGGAGTCCTCTTCAAAGCATTCATCTCTCTGGGTCATTTTACAGGTATTTAAATACAATGGTCTGTTTAGCAGTTCCCCAGAACCCTAGAACTGTAGCCACTTGCTTCTGATAAACTGCTGATCCAGGTTATTATTATTATTATTTAAAAAATATGTTTTTGACCTCCTTATGACAATAACAATGTTCAAGAACAGAAGCTTTCTTACATTTTGAATTTCATTTCTTTATAGAAAAATTAATAAATTTCTCAGAAATGGAGACATAAAGTAGTTTTATCCCCAAGATGTAGGATCATCTTTTTCGTATAGATTGAATCATATGTTTGAAGTAGTAAAATTTATTGTTATCACAGTCATCTTTCTTAATCCATTGATTAGACCAATACCACAATATTAATGATTGACTTACTGTATTAAGCTCTTTTAAATAGCAGTGATTTATAGGCAACATTTTTATTTCTTCCATAATTATTATGACAGCAATTAAAGAACCTTTAGTAAGTTCATGATGAATAGTGTGGTTCTAAATATATAATGCACAGCATTACATCACCATAGCCTCTTTTTCTTTGGTAATTGGTATGTAGGATAATTAATCTAAGATGAAACGTATAGTATATATAACATATCATGATTAATACAGTTCAAGCAAAGTGCATTTTACAGAGAAAAGTAAGAGGTGTTTCACATCAGTAGGAACAAAAGACAATATCTTTTTAAGAGAATTAGGAATATTTAGTCAAGAAGATAAATACCAATAATATTTACATATTTTTAAACTGAATAGCTTAAACTATTAAACTGAAATAGCTGCCTATTTACACTTTTATTTTATTTTTTATTTTATTATTATTTTTTTAGGGACAGGGTCTTGCTCTGCTGCCCAGGCTAGAGTGCAATGGCACAATCATAGCTCACTGCACCCTTAAACTCCTGGGCTCAAGCCATCCTCCTCCCTTAGCCGCTCAAGTAGCTAGGACTACAGGCTACAGATGCATGCCATCACACTTGGCTAATTCTTCTTGTTGTGTGTTTGTGTGGGGGAGTCTCTCTAGTGTTGCCCAGCTAGTCTTGAACTCCTATCCTCAAGCAATCTTCTTGTCTTGGCCTCCCAAAGTACTGAGGTTACAGGTAGACCATGCCTGACCCTATTTACAGTTTTAAAAGCACTTCATTTGCATTATTTTGTTAGAACCTAACAAAGCTCTTATGAAGTAGGGGTGTTGGTATCCCCATTTTACAGACAAGGAAACTGAGTCAGGGAGATTAAATAACTTTTGGAAAGAGGCTGCTCTGATTTAAAAATTCCTTTTAGAAAAAATATTCTTAAGAGCAGTTTGTAAAATGTCTAGACAGTTGAACTGTATCAGTCTTATATGTATATTTGGTTAGGGAAAAAATATATTATAAAATTCCTTTTCTCCTCATGCAGCAAAAAGTCATCTAATGACAGAGACCTAACAGAAACTATAGTAAATTGTTACTATTGACTCAGCAGCTACTGTGTGCCAAATTCTAAATTAGGCATTTTATATATTTACATCTGATCTCAAACTAACAACAATTATATAAAGAAGTTATTACGATCCTATTTCATAGATGATAAAATTAAGTCAAAGCAATGTTAGCACAAGTCACACAGCATAGCTGGGATTGGAAACTAATCCTGAGTCTTTTCAAAGCTGGGCTCATTCTACTACACCACCGTGTGAATTTTATTTCCATGTTTTATTTCAGATTCTGATGTGCCAGATAGCTTTAAGATTTTTTTGATTTCCTTTATGCTCAGGTCATGTAGACTTGTGCTAACTAGCAGTACAATTTATGCTCCCAAGATTATTTTATACAGTTTACATTTGAGAGCCACTTTCTGATTTCTTTTATCCATAATTAAGGACAACCACTTTTTCAGAAGGTCATTTATAGAAATGCCATATGGAAATAGTTCTGCTGTGATTCCTTCAGCTCTCTCGTCAGAATGAATAAGTCAGAATAAATATTAGGTGGGAAAACCTATAATCCTTATACCACCCTGTTTTCAGTACTCTTACCCAGCTCAGTGGCTGTTCTATCTCTAGCTTTATTGCTGTGTTTGAAATAATCCTAAAAGGAATCAAGCCAGTGCCCAAAGAGGGTATGGAATAATCTTTGGGCAATTTTTGTTTTACATCTTCCTTTGTGTTAAATCCCAGAGACACTCATGCGTAGGGTAGTCTATAACTAGAATGAAGGTGGTTTTCTCACCATTGGGCATATGGAAATTTCTATTAAATTATTTGCCTTTGTCTCATGTATGTGAAATAGGAATGAAGTATTTCTTCCTTCTTTACAAAAGTACAACTATAAAGTTTCTTTTTATAAAATTAATTACATATTCACTGTAGAAAATTTAGAAAATACATATCTGTATAAGCAAAAAGAAGAGATTAAAAACAGCCCTTAATCTCACTACCCAATATTTCAGTGTCTGTTTTCTAGGCCATTTTCTTTTAGTCTTTTAGAATTTTTTTTAATTACCCAAGTATTATATAATCGAATCTATTTTCTAAGCTCTTATAATGATTTTCTTTCTGAAGAATTTGAGTTCTGCTTTTATTCTATTCTTTTGTTAAAGATCCACTGTAATATGTTTAAAAGAGCAGGAGAGAAGACGATTTGAAATATTTACATTCCATTTTGAATCGATATCTCAATGCATAATGCAAATGACAGTATAGTCTCTTTTTTATTTTTACATTTTAAAAAAATTTTGTTTATTTTTTTCAAAAGACAGTACATCCTCTTTTTTTTGAACCCTCACCACATGGGTAATAGGACAGTATGTTCTCTGTCTGTCCCATAAGTCTTTATATTTCACATGATAAAAATGTGAGCTTTAGAAAACAGCTTTTACTTCATCTGATTTAAAGATGGAAACGAGACAGTAGTTTGTTATGGAGACTTCCAGCTTGCCAACCTTCTATCATCGCCATTTTTTTTCACTTTTAAATGTGATTCTAAATTTTCCTTCCTTGTCATTACATAAGTCACTAAATTCATGGTCCTGTGCTTCTTCTTTCAAGATGAATTTGTTTCCTTTAGCTTTGGCTAAAGCAAAAGATTGACCTCAGGTGTGAGGGTGATTTAAAGGAGAAAGATGATGACACCTTTCTAAGAAGAGAAATAGGAAATGCACTTGCATCAAAGTAGGAAAGTTTAGATTGGATAATGCCAAGGATTTGTATTCAGTTTGGTTGCTGTGTCTCTGAACCTATCAGTGTGGCACAGTACTCTCAACCCTGGAATAACCTGGGAGCTTTAAAACGTACTGATGCATGGGTTCTTCTCTAAAAATGTAATTGGGCTGAAATGTCCTGGGCATTGGGATTTTTTTATAAAGTTTTTCAGGTGATTCCAACACAGTCAGGTTTGAAAACTATTATTTTAGAAGATGCTATGTATATTCACCTGTGTCAGATGAACACAGGAGCACTTCCTGCCTGAAGACCAATAACAATCTATGCAACTGAAGGCTCCTTCAGTGCAGATATGGAGTTATGCCTTGCACAGGGGTGCCTGGCAGAGGGGATGAACAGGAGCTAAAATATAGCCCACTCTTCACTCACTAGGTAAGCTGCCCTTTGACTCAGGGCTGTGTCTCCTGGATGAATTAGTGCAATGTACAGGTTAGCCTGACACCGTATCTGTGCTTATGCTCTTTCAACTTTTGTAGAGATACATTGCCGTTCCATTAAACTATTTTCTGATTTTTTCTCACTAACATTCCAAACTTCTAGATTCTTCAAAATAAATATTTTCCACTTTTGTCTGGAAATAAGTACATGTAAATGTGGCAGAGACACTGTAAATCTGCAAATTCAAGTTTATTGATATTTCAGTAATAAATTAGTCTTTAGCCATCTGGAATTTGATTAATTTAGAGACTAAAAAAGCAATAAAAGTCAGAAACTTCAAGAAAGACAAACTTTATAATGGTCATATTGTGAATACTTGTGGTTGACTAGTTATCTTTCTTCTTTAGAATACCATGAGCCAGATTTATAATTTCAAGCCCATAATTAGCATTAATACGAGAGAAAACTCTATTCCATTGTCACAGACTGAAACTCCGCTCCCAACCAGTTTGTTCTCTGGTACAAGTTGGAATAAAGTCAGGATACTTCTTACCCATCACCATTACTGGAAAAACAGCTCCAAGTGTGGGCCCAGATGGGAGTACCTTCAGCAAATGTCAGCTCCGTCATAACTAGCAAGATCATCTCTACTAATCAGTACAAAATACCATCCAGATGTATTTGCAATATGTGATGAGAACCAAAGACAATATGATATAAAACCTATAATGGTGGTTTTCTTGAGAGCGTCAACATTATGTTAACATTGTGTTAAGAAACCAAAAGAACTACTCTGACCCACCAACCTGACTCATCTGACTGACAGTCTGGGTGTTGAGGGGGTAAAATTTCACCTTTATTGTGAATACATTAGATTGAAAAGGACAGCCTAGCACTATGTGAGTTCCCAACCATATGTTTCCATGCAAAATGAATCACTTCATGAGAAACAGGAAATCACCGATAAAGACTTATTTGTTAATTACACATGAAGTTGTAACTAGAATGGAGGCAGCAGGGTTTTATTTTAAACCAGATTTGAATACTACATTGCAAGCATAAACAGAAAACTAGGAATTTTTAGACTGTCACTGACCTCACGTGCACTGAAATGGGTTAAGTATCCCAGGACAAGCTCTACCTGCCTCCCCACCCCCCGAATAATTGCTGCTTAGATAAAGCAATTTTTATGTAGTTAATATTAGCACAAACCCTCTTTCCTGCTTGCCTGCTTCCTAGCAACCTGAAGCAGAGGATCTGCTTGCCAATCTGCTTTTGATAAAAAAAAATACGAACAGAATACTCAGTGAATTTGCCAGTAGCCCTGAAGAGGTGGGGATGTATTCTATAAGCTCCGTGTTGATCTTGTGAGCCCAGTATGTGATTTACATTGTCAACCATCTGACCTTGCTGCACTTACTACCACAGGCCAGAGAAGATGTGATCCACATGCTCAAGACCGAGAAAACCAAGCCTGAAGTTCTGGAGGCTCACTACGGGTCTGCAGAGCCAGAGAAAGTGCTTCGGGTCCTGCACCGGGATGCCATCCTTGCCCAGGAGAAGTCCATAGGAGAAGATGTCTATGAGAAACCGATTTCAGAGGTAAAAACACACCACCAACAGTTCCCCTAGAAGGGAGCCTCCCGGAGATATCTCCACATTCTTCCATTTACATGCTGTAAAGGCAAAATTTTTATGATTTACTAATATAGAATTAAAGCATAATTAAATAATTCAAGGGTTATAGTGGATAAATTTCAATGACAAGAATTTTAGAAGCTTTTCCTTAAATATACTTAGAGCCAGAAATATATTTTTCCATGTGATTGTGATAGTTACACATATTACTCTTTTACTTCTCTAAGAAATGGTGTGTGTGAAAATTTGAAATGCTTATAAGTTTTAATATTGAGTTGTTTGGATTATTATCAAATTAGTAACCTAAAATTAAATTGGTTTTATTATTGATATTAATGGTTATAGAGCCACTGGTTTTTGGTGTTTTATAGCCTCTGTCATAATTAAAATGGCCTTATATGAATAGCTAAAATATAATGATTGAGGCAAAATCCGAATGAAATGCTTAGGGGCATTCTTTAAGATGAAAGGAATTCTAATGGGGCTATATTTAATTCTTTTTGTATAAGATTATATTAGGAACTATTGAATATTATTATTAATTATCCATGACACCACATTTTAAAAATACTATCACATTGCAGTAGAAGTTCAGTGCCAAATTAGAGCACCAGTTATGGTTCTAGCCATATTGATTCTTTGGAATTCATGTAAAAAAATTTATAGATGTGAAATTAAAAACAGAACAGAAACTAAAAATCCAAAGCAACTTATTATACATTTAACTTCTAACTTATGTCAAGCCATTAGAGAAGCTCAGTTTGACAGACTGACAGATTTCAGAGACAAGATCTGCTTTAGATAGCATTCACAACACAGATTGATAGTCCTATAATTTTCTAGTTTTTGTAACAAGGATAAACTGGAGCTCTATTCTCATCATTTCTTAAAATGTTAAGAGATGATTATATGACAGGATGCAGTCAACAGGCTGGATCTACTTTTATATCTGAGATCCCCCACTACTAGCTGTGTATGGTTTTAGGCAGATCACATAAGTTCTTGAAACTTAAATTTCTTTATCTGTGAGGTGGGAGTAACCACAATGTATACCTCATAGAATTGTTGTGAGTATTTAATGAAGCAGTGCCTATAAAGCTATTAACATAGTGTCTGGAACATACTAGGTACTCAACAAATATTAGCCATTAGTATTTGGTGAGATTTGAGGATGATAATTGCTCATATCCTTAATTGGTTCCATACTTGGGAAGATTTGAGGAGTAAAGTATATAAGGAGGTCAAAAACATATTTTCTAAATAATAACAATAACCTGGATCAGAGAACTCAGCTCAGATAAATGGTCGCATTTGGGATTCCTAATTCTTTTCTCTCAAGTCTAGGGCTTGAGATGACCCCAAGGGAGAGGGAGACCCGCAGAGCAGACACACTTACCCCAGAATCACTGCCTCCACTCCACTGAGTTCTATGGACAGAACACAGAGAGAAGAGTTTCTGACCCGCCTTTAGAAAGTAGGCCCGATCTGAATATTCCTGCCTTGTAGACAAAGGAGCAGAGCAGAAAGCACCCATTCTGTGAATTGTTATTCTAGAATTGGCTAAGCTGGGCACATGTCTTGGTTTGTTTCTCTTCTTGACTCAACAGGGGAAAATGCATGAGGAGGTAGAAAGAGAACAGAAACAATTAATACTTTTCCCAATACTGCCAAAATGAAGTCCTGCTTTGTGAGAGAAATAGAATAATAGAGGAGAAAAGGTTTCCTTCCACCACATATAGATTTTTGGTCTCTTAACTCTTTGGGATTAACATCAAGTCTTCTTATCTAGGCGTAGGAGTACCACTTTTAAATTCATGAGGCAGGAACCCCAATACATAACTGTTTCATTAGTCACTTAGGGCTATGTATTCTAGAGCAAGTATTCAACCTCTTGTTCCTAGAATCCATGTTGCACCTTAAGCCAAAAAATCACTGCTCATTCTAATTTCTATACCAAATTAGGCTCAGGTAGGTTATCCAATAAAACTCACCAGAAGTTAAGCAGTGAACTCGATATGGTAGACCTCTTTCCCTTGCCAAACATCTGGGGAGAAATTAAACAGCAAATATTAAATTCCCCTGTACTTGTAAATTAAAGTCCAGAATATCAAAGTTTATAATTTTTAAGCAAAATTCCAAAAAAAATGTTAAGGTTTGTATTTCTTTCCTTCCTAATTTCTTATTCTGCTCAATCTTAGCCAGAGGGATCTCAATTGATTATCTGGGTAGAGTTTGTTTTTGTTTTTCCCCGTTAGTAAAATGACCTGGACTCATTAGAATTTTCAAAGTTGCATTAACACATCCTGAAATCCCAATTCTCCAGATTCTAGTTTTTTCAAAAAATCCGAAGAATTACTGGTACACATGTAATTATCATAGTACTAACGTCACACTCATAAATTTAAAGAATACAAGAAAATCTACAACACCAATATCAACTTACTACAACCAAAATTATATTCTTTAACCTTAGGACTCAGTATAATGCAGGCTCATGTTACTCTTACAAGTTAAAGCAGAGACTTGAGCATGTCCAAGGGAAGGCAGGTAGATAGAGAAAATCTTCAGCTACAACAGAATTGTGGTCAATCTGGAGCAGTTGTCCATGTAAGACAAAGCCTGTTACAATCAGAGGTTAATAATTATGGGAAATGGTGAACTCTAGATTGGGTGGAGGAGCCTGTTTGCATGTCCTGTCTTTGCCTTCAGTGAGAGGCATTGCAAACACACCTGTCTTTTTGCAAAGTCTGGGGATTTGCAGTGATGACTTCCTCAGTGCCTAGGTCTCATTGTAGGTTCTCAACTTTCACACCTGCATATTTAAAACTCCTTTGATCCCTTTCTTTTATCAGCCCTTTTCCCAGGCCTAGGAAACACATCTCTTCAGAAGGTAACTCTCCTGAAGCCCGTGTGATTTGGGGCCTAGAAAGGATCATACCCTATCCAGGTGCCGTTCTTCCTTAAAACTTAGCCATCCCTCATGTGTGAACTTTGGGATCCTTGAGTAACTTGTCCAACTCAAGGCAACAAAAATCTTTTCTTCTGCCACAATTTTTTTCTGTAGTAGGAAGCCTCAGCTGCCTTGCTGTTTTAGCATTTTAACAAGTTTCTTCAAGTGGGCCTTTTCTTTATTATTGTTCTATGATCTCAGAGTTTTTTGACTTGTTTGTTCACTTCTGTTTCCCCATGCTTTCAGACCCAGATGTTTGTTCTTATAATATTGCCTTCTATGTTCTATGTTGTATGGTCTCCCTCAGTGAGAGACATGAAAATCAAGGAGTTCTGAGTCTGCTCAAAGTATTCTTTATTTAACATAATAAATCTTACCTACACTCATGTCCTTGAGTTGGATAATCTTCACTAAGGGGTCTTTTCCATCACACCACATCCATGTCTGGACTTACCTGCTGTTGTCCTGCCTGATTCCCCATTTGTTTCTCTCATCATTTCTTCAAACATTATATCCCAAAGTTTCTTAAGTGTGTTCTCTTAGGGCCCAGGCAATATTGGCAACTCTATCTATAATAGCTGAGACCCTGAAACTCAACAAATTATGCTTCAAATATTTTACCCTAATCTTTCCAGGTTATAATTCTTAAATCTGTTCATATTTTATATAATCACTTTGAATAGCTGCTGCAGTCTTCAAGGGAAGGGCCCCCAGTTGATCTCATGAAAGACTATCTGCAGATTTACAGTGTGTTCCTCAATTGTTTCCTGAATCCCAATACCTTCTTTGTGGTGGGAGTAACACTGCTCTGTTCTCTGGGCTCTCGTGTCTCTATCTTCTCTGGGCACCCAATATGATTCAACAATGACCAAAATACCTCCTTTTGTAATAGCCCTATTTTTGAGAGCATTTAGATCCATTCCCCTTTCGTGTAAATCCAGTTTGGTCTTTAAGACCTCATATTTCCTCTTAAGTAGATTTCTCTCTTCCTCAATTCCTTAATACTTCTTCAGTTAGCCCTCTGTAAGCACCAGCGCTAAAACTACCTCCTGAAGCATGATCTTTTTATATAAAATGTACTGGAATTTCTTCTCATCTCAAGTTCTTGCACTTCTCTACCAACCTGATACATTAGGATAAGACTTCCAGGTACACTTTTTCCTTAGTAAATTTTTGGCCTTTGATGTTATGATGATCTCATTCAATTTTCCTTCCACCTAGGTCCAAGTAGAATCTATGTTTCCAAAGTATAATAATAGGTGCCCAGTCCACTTTCACTATTCATTAATAAAAGCCATTCCTTTACATTGAGCCACAGTTTGGATCCTGAAAACCAAAGTCTGTGTACACCGAATATATGATTAATGAATCTACAGAATTTGTAGTTATGGCAGGTGGTCTTCAGAGTCTCTGGACAAGCCACATAAAGCCAAGGAGACACGTCACCTCGGTTCTCACCTAGGAGTTTGATGTAGGTCCAAAAAAAATAATAAGCAGCAGCATATGGCAGAGATGACCTATTGCTACTTATGTTAGCTCTTATATCCAAAATTTACAGTTGAAAGCTAGATTGTCACATACGAATGCTTTATAGTAGAAGAATTTACTGCCCCTACAGTTTAAAATCTGGATCTGCAGTTTTGCCTAAGAAACATACTAATCACACCAATAAATTTAGCAATTTATACAGTAAGAGATGAAAAGACTGCCTTCTTGATAATGGAATTACTATTGGGGTCTAGTTGTGCTAGCAATGAATGACATGAATGTTACCCATGGAGACCCCAGCAACCTACTTCAGTGGCCTCGCCCAGGACTGTAACTACTGTGAACAACCAGTTTCGAAGGCCCATATGGACAGAATATATTAAGGCTAAGGTCTACCTCCTGCCTAGGCTGCCCCAGAACACTCAATATTACCATGTGCTGTTTTTCCTTTTTTTCTGAAGATATACATGCAATGACTATCTCTTTGGATTTCTCAGTCAACCATTCAATTAATTAATAACGCCATCACTTTCTCTCCAAAATTCTTTGGATGTATTAAGAAATCCCAGGAAAGATGTCACAGTGTGTCATCCTATGACAGGCAGAGTAAAAAATAGGAAATTAAAAAGCTGAGCTGTACATTTCCAGTTCCCAATGCAAATACAACCTTCAAATAAGTCACCTCTCCTTTCTGAGAGAGGAATTGGGGAGAGAGTGAAGAAATAGGCAGAAGTGATTCTCAACTGTGGTGGTGGTGGATTTTTTCTTCTAGGGGACATTTCGCAATTTGGGATAGTTTGATTGTCATAACTAAAGGTGGTACTATTGGCATCTGGTGGGCAGAGGCTAGAGATGCTGCTAAACATCCTCCAATGCACAGTACCCCACAACCAAGAATTACCTGGCCTCAGCAGTGCCAAAGTTGAGAAATCCTGAACTAGAGTTTGAAAGGGAGAGTAAGATAGTGAGCAGGATGGGAAAATATCAACATTGTAAGATTTGGTCCAATTTAACAAACATTTACTGAACACATACTTTGTTCTAGGCTCTGTGCTAGGCACTAGGGACTAAAAAGATGATCAAGACATGATCCCTTGAAAATCTTATAGCCTGGCCAGAGAAAAAAGCACAAAAAACACCCTGTAATATTTGATAAGACCTCTTTTAGAGATATAGATTCTCTACAAGTTTTTAAATCCTTCCTATATTTAGCATCTCTTGAAAAAAGAGGACTTTGGATGCTTCATATACATTTCCTAGAAATGCATATAGCTGCAAGCTCTAAAAAAAGATTATGATGAGGATAATTACTTTCCAGGGGAGAAGTTTGGTATATGTACATGCTGAGATCTTAATTTTTCTGAGATCAGAAGAGATGTTGTCCTCTTTCTTTCTGAGTATAGGGCTTTGTGCTTTGTCATTAAAACTATAAAAGAGTTTGTTCTCCTGAAAGTTTAGGATCCATACATATGTTTACAGACAAAAAAGGCCAGAAAGCCAGAAGTTACTGCAATGTTATTATGGCTAGTTTATAAAGCGTATCAGCATAGACAAAATGATGGGATGGGGAAAATGGTAGTGAATACCAGACTCACTATTCTCTCCTTCAGGTAATAAGTCACTAGAACAATGTAGGCAAATTATTTAGAGTCATATGCAAATGAAATAAAATATCAAGCTCTTTCCTATGTTTGCTTATTCAGCTGGACAGACTTGAGGAAAAACAGAAAGAAACCTACCGGCGCATGCTAGAGCAGCTGCTGTTGGCAGAGAAGTGTCACAGGCGCACTGTGTACGAGTTAGAGAACGAGAAGCACAAGCACACCGACTACATGAACAAGAGCGACGACTTCACCAACCTGCTGGAGCAGGAGAGGGAGAGGTAATGTGCACACGTGCCCCTGGGCACACCTGGATGCCTGCAGCATCCATGTCTGTCCCTCCCATCAGGGATCATTCTTCTGCCCAGGGGCACCACAGACAGGTGTCCAGGGTCTAATTCTGGTTTCTCAATGGTTTGTGACCATAGAGAGTGAGATAAACTTTACCTGAGATTATGACATGAATATGTTTGGGAGAGCATGTAAGTAGAGTGCCACATTGTGACAAGGATGTTAAAAGTCATAAAACCTTAAAGCTGGAAAGAAACCCAGGGAGTTTAAATTTGAACTTGATCAATGAAGCACCTACATTTGAAAAATTCTCTACTAACTGCTTTCTATTTGAAATAACCTAGCTTTTCTTTTTGGAGTTGAAATCCAGTTTTCAGGAAGGCAAATTCTTAAACTTAAGCATTATAAGTGAATCCTCTTCATTTTTAATAGCAGTGTAGAAAATCTCAATATTTGATTGAGTAGAAATTATTTAATGACCAGAACCACCTGCTTAACTTTTAAAGAGGTGCATAACTCTCAAAACTCAGTATAAAATAATAACCAAACCAAACTAAATCAAACAAAACCTGAGTGTGTTGAACCTTGGTATTTATTGTGGCTATTTAGTTTTCTCAGACTGGGGATTGCCACATTTGAAGCAGAGGCCTCAAATTGAAAAGCTTTGTTATTAACTCTTCTATACTATCTAGTTTTTTTTCTAGTACGTTTAAAATTATTTTTTCCCTTCCTGTCTTTCAGCTGAATGGTTATGTCCGTGAATTTCGGTCTTGGAAACCAATGACCTTGAATCGATGCTTTGCGTTACCAAGCATGTCTACTTTTGTGTTTAGGACTTGCAAATTGAGAGCCACTAGGGAACAGCTATCCAACTTTATTATCGATTCAGTTATAGACAGAGATCTGGCTTTCTCGGATTAGTTTACATACTAGAGAAAACTATCACAATAAGAGTAAATAAAAATATGAAACAGAACAGGTTTATGTTAAACATTTTGAAAAATTATTGGTGATGTTTACTTTTTATTGGACTTGACATATCCCTTGAATAAGGAGAAATGGAAAGGAGAACAATGGCTGAAGTGTTCTGTAGTATATCCCTAACTTATGCTTTCTTGATGCTTGTCTTAAGCTCCTGTAAGCTAAAGTTTACCAGCTTCATGTTTGAACAAATAGACAATCTGATTTGGCATTTTGGGGTAACCAGTGAGAATAAAACCTACCTCCTCAATCTCTGAGAGTTTCCCAACCTCAAGCTACAGATATTTCAAACAAGGTTCTAAGAATAGTACTAATTGCATATACAGTCATTCATCACTTAACAACTGAGATACCGTCTGAGAAATTCATCAATAGGTGTTTTCGTCCTTGTGCAAGCATTATAGAGCATACTTAAGACAAACCTAGGTGGTATGGCCTACAATTACCTAAGCTATATGGGATTGCCTATTGGTTGTAGGCCACAAACATATACAACATGTTACTCTACTGACTTGTAGGTAATTGTAACACAATGTTAACTATTTGTGTATCTAAACGTATTTAAACATATCAAAGGTACAGTAAAAATACAGTACTATAATCTTACAGCCTTTGTTGATGAAAATGTCATTATGGGGTACATGACTGTATCTACAACAATCATCTGGTTAGGTGTCTTGTGTTGGAATGTGGTCAGGTAAAAAAGCAGCAACTTGACACTGACTTTCTAAAATATCTGAAATCAAATTATTTTAAAGAGCACCTGTGTGAATTATTTTTTGATTGCTTTGTAACTTATTTGATTTAGAGCCAGATGTTTGTCTTTTCTGTAGTTTCCCACTTAAGCTAAATGCCTGAGGTGACACGAGATCGCTTACAGAGTTGTTGGTTTATTTGAGGCTGTTTACTTGGATGGACTGACTGTACTGATCCAGGCTGCTTCTTTTTCTTTCTTTTTTGTTTTCCTAAGTTTTGTGTTCTGTGAGAATAGTTGAAATAATCACGTACGACGGAGAGGGTTGCAGTTCACAGAGTGCTATTGCTCATTACACAGCCAGCCTCTGCCAGATGTGTTTATCCACTAGTTCACCTTGGTCAACTCTAGATGGACAACTCCAATGCTCGCTTTCTGAAGTTGTTTAATTTTATTAAAACAACTACAATAGCTTCTCCTGAGCAAAGTGCTATGTAGGAAGTTTTAAAAATCAAAGTAAAAAAAAATTCTTTTTAATTATCTTAACATGCTTCTGATACTTCGATCGGCACCACTGGGATATGTCACCAAACTTTCATGATTTAGATAAGAATTCTCTAAAAGACCTTTGAACTCTTGCTTAATTTTCAAACCACTTTATGGTTTTAAAATAATTTTTGATGGAACAGTTTATACTTTAATGCTTAAACTTTTTTTTTTTTTACCGTCAATGTTTTTTCTCAGCTCAATACCTTGACTGACCACCAGTGCACACGCCCGTGGACACACTCTGACAGACACTTTATTCTAAGTTAAACATCCCCACTAAGAGCCTGATAACTTAAGTTGGCGTCTCTGGCTTTCTCTGCCATCTGAGGCGTCCACCGTGACTGGCTCGCCGAATTCCTGGGGCAGTGAAGTCTTTAGGATTTTTCAAAGGTCAAGCTTTAGATTCCTGCCGCCCTTTGGAAACTGCCCTGCTAAATCTGCTTTGGGTTAAATCCTCTTTTTGAAGTAAGCAGTCATAATTAGATCTACTTATGGGAGCTGGCAGGAGGCTGACACTGAGGCTTTCTTTCCCGCGGGCGGAGTGGCCGGGGAGCCCTCCCCAGCGAGGACCACGGCCCGCGGCGGTCTCTGGGCTCTGTCGGGGCCCCGGACGCTCTGTGAGGCTCCCCGCCTGGGCGCAGCGCAGTCGCAGCACCTGCAGGGGACGGTGAGCTGCAGCTCATAAAGGACCGGCGCTTCCTGAGCACAAGTGGGAGTCATCCTGTAGACTGTTCCAAGTCCTTTGTTTGCTTCTTCGTTTTGCATTACCGTCCCCTTCTACTGAGAAGTCCCTTTTGTGAGCAAAAAACAGAGCCAAGAACTTTCTTTCAGAAATACTTCTCTTTGTTTCCACTGTGTGCTTGAGTAGAGAAGTTTGAAAATGAAGCTTGAGATAAGCCTAAGTGGTTTTCTCCTTATAATCATTCCCTCAGCTTCTTCCACTGGGTATTCCACTCTGCAGGCTGTCTCTGCCCCAGGCACTTATGATTTGCTGATAGAAGGGTAAAGTTCTGGGCGGTCAGAGCAAGGGACTCTCTCTCGGCACCAGGACCACGGAAGCTCCATTCTCCACACTTGTCCTGCTCTGGACTTGCTCGGGAGAAAAATGGTTAAAGATAATAAAAACACACTCAAACATACAGAATCAGTAGCAGGTGTTGATAAGTCATCCAGATTTAGGTATTTGATGAAGCCAGGAACCTGAGGCTCTGAGCATTGCAAAAGATTTCTGAGATCAGCCCTTTCAAGTCCTTCATTTTACCTGTGGTGACACTGAGGCCCAGAACAATTATGTAGCTCAACCACGATCACACAGCACAGTCCGCTGGTCTAGCACTTTTGTACAAATGAACGCCTTTGTGCAAAATGGCTTGTTCTATGTTTATTTTTTGTGTGTGGTCTCCCCACCTCCATGCTCTCATGTGTAATTTTTGTGACACAAAAATTTAAAAGTTAGAATGATGGTTATCATAAAGATATAACCACACAGATATTAGGACCAACAACATCTCTAGACCTTCAAGGTTGAAGCTTCCAGACAGTAGTCTGTTGGAAGGAGCAGCCTGGGGACTTGTTTTGAAGTTGAGTCTGAATAGCGTACACAGTGTTTTACTCGGGTTGCATTCTATTTGGGGTAGTTATGATGGGAGGCTGATGATGTTTATAGGGGAGCTAAATAAAGCCCTCCTCCAAACTACCCCCTTGTTACTGCCACTGACCTAGGCCAAATAAGTGTAAAAACTAGAGAAATTATTTTTCACTTTTCAGGAGTTGTTAAACACATTTTATATAAAAAAATTCCACAAATTAAGTATCTAAAATGGGCAATATGTGTTCTGGGCTTCCTTTATTCTAAGTCAACAGACTGTGCTCATAATTTATTACCATCATTGACAACATATCTATTTTTTAAAATAGTCATAGTCCCAAATTAAAAAGGGAAATAGTATGAAAAAATATATTGGCTTAATTAGCATTGTTAATAATAAAGATGAGAATATCTTTCATTGAATTAATTAAGATTAGGTTAAAAAAAAAAAAGCTCCCTTGTCTAAATGCTGTGTTCGGTTTGGTCCATATTTCAAGTCAACTTGACCTTTAAAGGCATAATTCTGAGCACATGAGATCACCTTCAAAGTTTGTACTTTATTCCCTGTCTGAACTTCAAGACTTGTGATTTTAATCTTAAGCTTCACTAAGGCTGCTCCAAGAATGTCAAAATAGAGAGAACACAGTTACATCAAATAGTGGTCTGGAACTTAAAGAAATATTTGGGGGGCGGGATATACGTGTTTGTGTGTATGTGTGTGCGTAAGTGATATGGGGAGTGCTGTCTAACTCTATCATAGTAGATACGGATTTTAAAGCTTTTGGATTTTATAGGCTCAGCTGGGACTACATAAATAATTACATCATCATATAATATTGCAGCAAGCCTTCCAAGTATAAGTTCATTTTTTAAAAGTACGAAGCAGCATCTCAAGAGAAATCTCTTAACCTGTGAAGCAGAGACTGTAGGAGCAGGGGCTTGAAGGGCCTTTCCAGCCCCGTTTTGGTGTTATTCCTTTAAGTCAATGTGAAGGGGGTTGGGCATTTGCCTGGTGGTCCATTGGACAATCTGTACTATTATACTTGCCTATGCAAGGGAGTGACCAGTAAAAACCTACTGGTTTTATAAACTTGCTCTAGTGGACTGGTATCCTCAGAAATATTCTTGATTTTCTTTATACAAAAAGATTCATGTCTGGTTCCCCAGCACCATATCCTTAAGTTTCTTAGGTTTAGTTACCTTACCTCTAAAACATGGTGTAAAAATTGACTTTTCTCACTGGTAGCTCAGAGAATCGAAATAAAGCATTGTGTAGAAAAAGGTTGTTGATGCTGTGTAAATACTCAAGTCTTATCAAGCAGAAAGTAATCAATAGGTGAAACATGTCAGCAGAAAACAGCTGAGCCTTCTTCTCTGGGCTGAGCACCCTGCTAGAGGCTATTTAGTAGCAGAGTTAGCTTTTATTGACCCCCTGATAAGCTGGACACATATATTATTTTGTTTAATCCTTACAAAACTAGGAGATGTGTAATTATTATCTCTATTCAGCAGATGGAGAAGCAGAGAGGTTAAGCTCCTTCCCTCAAAGTCACTTGCCAATAACTACTTAGCAGAATCAGAATTTGAACTGAGTTTTTTCAGTAAGAAAAAACAAATGAACAACTTTTTCTACTTTGAACTTCTTACCTTCTGATTAAAATGAACACCCATTTCCCCAATGCATGGAGAATGAAAAGTGATTTGGAAAGTTGGCCAATGACTTGGACTGTCTTGGACTTGAACCTATTCTTTTGTGGGTTTAAGATTTGAATTCATAGACCTTAACTTGGTCATGAGATATATCACCTGCTGTCAGTATCCCACTGACCAAGAAAATTGCTGGGAATAGACAGTATTTAAGAAAGGAGAGGAATTATAATTCAGGGGCCTAATGACCAAGCTGGAATATGTTTTACAGTTTCTGAAATAATGCAGGATCAAACTTCACCTTCTAATTCTTCTTATCCTTGAAATATGCACATCTCACTTCCTACTGGAAAATGTAATTACAGTAAAGGAAGCTGAGTTGTGTTACCCCTAGTGCACAGCTTGGGTGTAAGTTTGGGAAATGGGCTGGGTGGCAGATGGTGTAAAGGAAGAGATGTTACATCTTACTTGAAGGGACCAGGCAATCACAGCAACTCAAAAAGGTGGCTTCCCAGGGTTGGGAAGTATGGAGTTAGAAGGGGATCAACATATATGTTTACTATCAGCACTATGGAACTAGGAGCATGTCACCCATCTATCCAGGCACCTCCTGGATTAAATATGAAAGAGCCCATTAAAAATGCCTTTGAGTTTCATTTCACCGGATGTCAGCTGTTCAAAAATGCTGGGTCCTGGGTGGATGTGATCTTTTTCCCAAACTTCGTAGCACTCTTATTCTCAAGGTCAATGAGCTAACAGCCTCTGATTAAAGACTCCTTAGAGTCTTAGTAATACAACTTTTATAGAGATGCCTAGGAAAATGAATTCTCTGATTAACAAAATTCTCTGACCATGGGTTATGCTACGAATTAGTTTACTGCTATAGGAAATATTTAACAAATGCATTTTCCTTTCCTGAAATTTTTTTTAATATACTATAAAATCCAGCTAAGTCATACTTGTTGATCCAGAATCTTACAGTGCTGTTACCTAGGTGACTGTATCTTAAAACCTCAAAGTCTATTAGATTATATTTAAATCTAAATGTCAGTTATGATTGCATTTTACTATAGATAAAAATGGTGAAGATGTTTTCTGGATCTTAGGGCTTAACAAAGCTGAGAGTTTTAGTTAATTAGATTCAATATATTTGGGCTTTTATAGCTACCATGACCACAATAACAGAACTTGGACCAGAAAGAACCCTAATGATACTGTACAAAGGAGTAAGATAATAATTAAAGAAAACTGGTAATGAGAGGAAAAGTGGTGAAAGGGAAGACTTGAGAGAAAATGGGCAAGAAACATACTTTACTGTATATAATTTTAACAAGCCACATAAGATGCCTCAGTCCTGGTATTTGATACCCCTTATTCTAGAAAAGTCCTAAGAGACGTGAGAATGGAGGATAGTATTTGGACTTTAAATATGAGTGATAGAACTCAGTAAGGGGAGATAGTCAGGTTGGCAGTATGTCTCTAGATATGAACAAATCATTGAGAAAGTTGATCTCTTTCAAAAAGTTTTCAGGACATTATTATTATAGATAGTCTCTGAAACTCTAAGTTCCTGAATAACTGAAGGGGCCTCTTCTGGCTAAGAGAAATAGAGGCAGCGCTTTTTACTTAACTGTCATTCTTTTTGTCATGTGACCCTTTGAATGCTGGTCACAACAAATCAGACAAGGAAGTTGATAACTGTCCTGGACATATGTCACAGAGGTCTCAAACTCAAGTGCCTCCAGAGGCAGGCAGTAGGGAAAGAAGCAGACCCAGTTCTTCAGCCTACATGGGGTGAGTGGTGGGGACTGCTAGACTGGAGAGACCACACTCTGACTACCAAGAAAAGCCAAAATGTAGGTCAGGCTGGTTGTGGGCCCAGTGTTGCCAATTCTGATTTTTCAGGAAGAGAATTCTGATTTTAGTAAGGTATTCCAGTTTTCCAAAGCTGACTCAAATTTATAAAGCAATGTGTGGTGAACAAACCCATCTCTTGGTTATTTTGTCTCTAAAGTGGCTAGTAGTTGCAACCTTTCATAGCCTAGATATGAAGGAGAATGGGACCTGTGCAGTGGCCTGGCACAAGAATCCTGCAAAATCATGTGCTCTGGTTGACGGTGACCAACTAACTCATTGAGACACTGTTGAGGCATATGACACAGAAAGAAGGAAAAACAACAGCAGCCTAGAAAAAAACCACCAGCACGTAGAAATTCTAAGAATGAATAAAGCCACATCACAAGACTAGGGTTACAATGGACACTTATTTGTGAGGGGATGACAAGCATTGGGTCATAAGCATTGTTGTTGTGTTACTAGAAGGGTAGGTTTATGATAAACAATGACAAACAATATTCCAGCCAAACAGGCTCAGAGAGAACTGGAATATTGTTCAGGAGAAATAGAGTAAAAATGGTGTCTGATATGTTCAGTTGGAGAGACCTTTGATATAGCTTCAGCATCCTGCAACTCTAAAAGAATATCTTCATTTTTCCCATGTCCCTGAAAGGCCACGGGAGTCGCTGAGGCAGGGCTGGACAAGAGGGCAGAACTGTGACTGATTTGGATCAGCAACCTGAGCAGACTGCAGCTGAGGTCAGAGACTACAGTGTGCATCTCAAAAGGTGCCAGTATGGAAGGATGATGACCAGAGAACCTCTTATCACTTCCTCATGGTCCCAGAACTTAGTCCCAACTCCAGAAATGAGGTCTTGAAGCCCTAGAATTAACTCAGGAGATCCTGGCTTGATGGAAAAGTCTTTGAATTTACTAAGAGAAAGTCAGCTTGAGTGAGTTTACCCAGAATTAACTAAGATAAAGTTTCCATCACTTGTGGAATAGAGGCCAATAATAGAAATGATAAGAAATGCAGAAAAGTGAAGATAATTGTATTTTCTTGCACATGTAAGTTTGAGGACTGCAGTTAGTACCCCCTGCATTAGTAAAATAATCCTTACATGTGCTAAGGAGAAATAATGTGGTATTATGGCTGGTTCCAGAGTACTGATAGTGTGCTTAAAAATATCTTGTGACCTTCAGAGGATCATCTGTGCTAAATCTAACCTCTTCAACTGCAGTCAATTTCTTCCCTAAGTTACTCTAGCTACATGGTGCAAGACTCCCCTCAAAATCTGTAACCTAGAGACAGTTGTTTTCTTAGTCCCCTGCATTTCATTTTGAGCCAGATAACTCTGAATTCAAATCCTGACTCTGCCATTGGTCTGTGTCCTTGGATAGGTTATTTGACCTCTCTGATTCTTGGTTTTTTCCTTCAACAGAATGAGGATAACCTAGTGCCTAACTCACAGGGTTTTATGTTCATGAGATGATTATAAAGCCCCATCCACTAAGCACAGCATATAATATGTAAAAGTGATCATTTCTTCTGCTCAAGTGTATATTAAACAGTTGGAAGAAAACTATACAAGTTTCACTACATCACAATTTACATTTTATCAAACTAAGACATTTCGATAACAATGCAAAGAATTGGAAAAGAAAACTCTTTTATTGTTTGGGGGGCATTTGTTTTTGTATTTAATTGTTATTTAATTGTACCATAGACTCAGGAAAACTGAAAACCTACTACAAACAATTAGAAAATTCAATAAAGTGAAGTGGTAAGGTACAAAACTATATAGAATCAACATTAAAAAATCAATAGTTTTCATATTTCCAAATGACAAAATAATATAAAATATCTAAGAATGTGAAAGATCTACCTAAAGAAATATTTTAAATGCTAGGTAGAGACAAAAAGACTAATACCAATGGAAAGGATTACCATACTCTAGAACTAAAAGACGCTACATCATAAAGATGTCAACTATCCTTATATTAACCCACAAATTTAACATGATCCTAATAAAAATGCCAAATTTAATGTGATTCTAAAAATACTTTTTTTAAAGTACAGGGACTAAATGAAGGGGTACTCATTTCATGTAAAAAACACATAAGCAAGAATAGTCAATTTTCTTTTTAATTTCCCAACGTTCAGTGCAAGGAACAAGCAAATTTTGAAAATGAAAAGTAGTAGAAACAAAAATTTTCTACCAGAAACAAAAATCAATTTTTAAAGCTACAATTTGTAAAATAGTGTAGTATTATACACGAGCAGACAGATCAACAGAGCTGAGAATTTCTGGAAATAGTTTATGGTAGATATGGAAGCAATATATTTTAAAGATGGCATTCTAAATCAGTTGGAAAAAGTTGTGTCCCTTAGTATTGGCTCTTATTATAATCATTTTTATGTATAGTATAGATAATTTATTTGTAAACACAGGGAACACTTGACCATATTTTAATCAGGGTCATTTTCCTCTGGCCTAATCTGGTTTCAGGAGAATGATATAACAGTTGTGGTTTGTATCAGGGGAAAATTTAGCATTTACTTTTTAAGTTTCCAAAGGACAAATAAATACTATGTAATAAAATTATATTTGAGGAAAATAATATAACTATGAAATATATAGCTGAACATTGATGTCTTTCTGTTTAAAAAAGGCAATGTTATGATTTTCAGCCCCATAAAATTTTATGAGAAGTAAAATATGTGGTAACAATTATATAAGCATCCTTTGGAAGAAAAACTGGTATAGTAATTTTGCTGAGGTCATAAGTTTACTGCTGTGTTTCTATAACTTTGTATATTAAAAAAATGAATAAATTAGAAAGAAGTGACAGGACACACTTTATATCTTGAAAAGAATACAAGATTAAATACAACTTGGATTGACTTATTAGAATAACCTGGAGAGTAATAATTTTCTTTTCCCGACAACTGCATAAAACAAACTGCTTTAAAAGAGAAAAAAGAATAATCACAAGAGTGGTACCTAATAGTCTACCAAACCAAAGGATTTAAAGGCATGTGTTCTTCACAGAAGTTATTGTGTGTTATTTAATGGAGTACCGATACAAATTCACTTATTTACAAAGTCTAGTACAGATTTACATACATTATAGTTTTTGGATAAAACAGTTGATTGTGAGTGATACAATATATGTATACAAATGAAAATTCTTGCATATTTTTCACTGTTAATCAGAGAGTCCTCAGGAACCAGAGCAGATGAGAAGTTTTAAGAAATACACAATGAAGACCATTAGGAAGTAATAAGCAGTCCAGCTAGGATGGCCCTTTAACAGACACATTTTCAGTCAATAATTACAGCCTCAGAGTCTACCCATGTGACAAACATTCAAACAGTGAATAACTAGTGCTTTGTAGTGATAGCTTTTTAAAAATTTTTCTGGTTTATCAATACATTGATACTATCACTTGTAATCTAGGCAATTGTGTTGCCAGGCAATTGATCAATTCTGATAGACATTGTTTATGTCAGAAAATGCAAAACCAAAGTCTCTTATAGATTTTTTTTTAATGAACTGAAGCATTAGTGAGATATATAAATTCCGGAGAGAATAAATGAAAGTTCTTTCATTTATTTAATTTAATAATAAATTTAATCCAGGTTGTAAACGCAACTGGATTAAAAATGAAAATTTCTGACAACTGAGTTTTTGTTCCCTAAATTCCAAACTAGTTGAATTGAGTTTTTAATTGAGCTTATGGCTTATTTCAGCATCATGGGCAAAATCAAGTATTGAAAAGTGATAAGTGATAATACACTTCTGGAATGAAAAACTCAGAGGAGTGCTGCTCTGCATTGGCAGCCATTTGTCACCAAAATAAATACCAGGTAAATGCTGTTTTTGCACAAATTCATACACCAAGAAAGAGTTAAGAAAGGAAAGTGCTGGGAAAATGTGTTGTCTCTTAGCACCACAGTGAATAACTACATTACTTTTATATTTTTACTTTTTTTCCAGGACGGAGGAAGGTATTCAGATTAGCATTACAAGTCCTGAACTCCAGAGAGGTAGTTGGAACTTGGGAAGGTGGTGTTTTCAGTGTTTGGGGGCTGCTCCTCTCTGGCTCTTTGACTGTGTGTGCACTCTTTTTCCAAGACTGCTTGTGTTTGGAAAGTACTTCATGGTGGTGAAAAGTTTGAACAGAAAAGATTAATCAAAGGTTTGGTCTTTCATGCTCAATGCATAACATATTCAGCTTTTGGATGTGAACTCTTAGCCAAGAAACTATTCAAATAATATTCAGGGGCTGAATGTGAGCTTCAGCTGCAAACAAACTAGAGGTCAACTTTACTTAGTCTTAACTCATTCCTCTGAAGTTCAGAAATACTGTGCCTTAAGGATTTTCTTTATATTTTCTGCATAGCTCCTAACATTCTATAAGAGTTCACTGAGAGTTACTTTTATTTATTTATTCTTAACTGCTTAAGGAAGCACATTCATCTGATGTGAAGTGTAAAGGAAACAGGAAATGGTGGACTATGACTGCTCCACATCCAGTGTGCTAGAAGGGAAGAATGCTCTGTTCTATTCTATTCTTTGTCATTTGTTACAATGTCACCAAATCCTGTATTCTAATGAAGAAAGTGTTCTTACTTCATTCACTTTATCTACACTACCATTCTTCCCTCCAATACTTTCTGACTTGTTCAGCTCTCAGATTTGTCTGACTTCTGGAATCTGTAACATACTAGAAGCTTTAGACTATCTTACTCTCAAGAAAGGATGCATAACTGTGGGTAGAACTATTGCCCAAGCCTCCAGGGTTAGATCCAGGAAGTACACCTCCTTGCCCTAACCAAGAAATGCAAGTGCAGTGTCTCTAGCATCTCCTGTGGTGTTCTTCTTGCCTGCTCACTCCAGCCCCTCAGTGCATCCACTTTTCAAAATTGTGGAACACAACCTCCTCTACTGTAAAAAATGTACCCTGACATGAAAACACATTGAATTGGCAAGCCCAGTGATCGCCCACACATTGAGAAACTTCCAACTTGCCATATACTAGACTAGATCTTTCTCATAAATTTTCAGGAATCATGTCTTCTTTATCTCTTGTTTTCCTGATCAATTTGAATCAGGAGCAATTTTAAGGAGACTTGGTTTTAAGAGTCACTTGGTCAGGGCATGATGCTCAATGGCAACCGGATGCTTAAAGGATGATAAGAACCTGGATAGTCTCTCTCTAGGATCCATTATTTTAAAAAGTTATGATTGCTTTAGAAGATCCCCACCCATAGTACACTTAGGACTTGACCTAGGGACCCATAAGAACAATACTTTCCACGTGTATCATATTACATTGCAGTTCACATTTCAGTTAATACATGCTAAAGAGTTTAAGAGAGGAAGAGCTCTCATTTAGTTGTATATGATTCATAGGAAAAAAAATTAGGCACCAGTGCCTAGGACAATGTCTGGTCCTTGGTGAGCAACCAATTATTTGTTGAATGAGCAAATACAAGATATTTCTTGAATACAGAAAGACACAGAAAGATGTGGTCCCTACCCTTCAGGATCTAATAGTGAGAAAATTCTAGTTACTGTGGCTCTAAGGAGGGTTATATAACCATTTCAACATCTCCACTAGTTTCAGTTTTTTGAGGGAATGCTTTCAACTTTTTCTTGTTCAGTATGATGTTTGCTGTGGGTTTGTCATAGATGACTGTTATTATTTTGAGTTATGTTCCTTCCATTCCTAATTTGTTGAGGACTTTTATCATGAAGGGAGTCTAAATTTTATTGAATGTTTTTCTGTATCTATTAAGATGATGATATGGTTTTTGCTTGTAATTCTGTTTATGTGGTGAATCACATTTATTGATCTATATATGTTGAACCATCTTGCATCCCTGGAATAAAACTCACTTGATTGCTGTGCTTTTTGCTGTGCTGTTGGATTCAGTTTGCTAGTATTTTGTTGAGGATTTTTGTATCTGTGTTCATCAGGGATATTAGTCTGTAGTTTTCTTTTTTTGTTGTATCCTTTCCTGGCTTTGGTATCAGGTGATATTGGCTTCATAGAATGAGTTAGGGAAGATTCCTTCCTTCTCAATCTTTTGGAACAGTTTCAGTGGGATTAGAACAAGTTCTTCTTTGTATATCTGTTAGAATTTTGTTGTGAATCTGTCTGGTCCTGGGTTTTTTTGGGGGGGGGAGATTTGTTTTATTACTGATTCAATCTCACTACTTGTTATTGGTCTGTTCAGGATTTCTATTTCTTCCTGATTCATGTTTGGGAGATTGTATGTTTCCAGGAATTTATCCATTTCCTGTAGGTTTTCTAGTTCATGGGCATATAGATGCCCACTTTCACCAATTCTACTAAGCATAGTACTAGAAGTCCTAGGAGAGCAATTACGCAAGAGAAAAAAATAAAGGACATCCAAATTGGAAAAGAGGAAGTCAAATTATCTGTTTGCTGATGATATGATCTTATACCCAGAAAAGCCTAAAGACTCCTCCAAAAGACTCCTAGATTTGATAAATGAGTTTAGCAAAGTCTCAGGTTAAAAAATCAACATTCAAAAAGTAGTAGCATTTCTACACACCAATAATAACCAAGCTGAGAACCAAATCAAGAATTCAGTACCATTTACAATAGCTGTAAAAATAAATAAATAAAATAAAACACCTAGGAAAATATTTAACCAAGGAAGTGAAAGATCTCTACAAGGAAAACTACCAAAACGCTAATGAAAGAAATCATAGATGACACAAATGGAAAAACATCCCATGCTTACGGATGGGAAGAATCAATATTATTAAAATGACCATATTGCCCCAAGCAATCTACAGATTAAATACAATTCCTATCAAAATATCAATGCCATTTTTCATATAATTAGAAAAAAAAAACCAAAATTCATATGGAACCAAAAAGGAACCTGAATAGTGAAAGTAATCCTACACAAAAAGAACAAAGCTGGAGGCATCACATTATCTGACTTCAAATTATACTACAAGGCTATGGTAACTAAAATAGTATGGCACTGGTATAAAAAAATGACACATAGATCAAAGGAACAGAATAGAGAACCCTGAAATAAAGCCATATACCTACGACCAATTGATTTTCAATGAAGCAGACAGAAACATACACTGGGGAAAGGACAGCCTACTTAATAAATAGTGTTGGGAAAATTAGATTGCCATATGCAGAAGGATGAAACTGGATCCCCATCTCTTACCATATACAAAAATTAACTCAAGATGAATTAAAGACTTAAATATAAGACCAGAAACTATACAAATTCTAGAAGAAAAACAACAAAAAATAAAACAAAACTCTTCTGTACGTCAGCCTAGGCAAAGAATTTATGACTAAGACCTTAAAAGCAAATGCAACAAAAATAAAAATTGACCAATGGGACTTAATTAAGCTAAAAAGCTTCTGCACAGCAAAAGAAATAATCAACAGAGTAAATAGACACCCTCTAGAATGTAAGAAAATATTTGCAAACTGTGCATCTGGTAAAGGACTGATGTCCAAAAATCTACAAGGAACTCAAACAACTCAACAAGAAAAAACCAAATAAGCCGTTAAAAAGTGGGAAAACGACATGAACAAACATTTTTTCAAAAAGTGATATTCAAATGGCCAAAAAAATATGAAAAATGCTCAACATCACCAATCATCAGAGAAATGCAAATTAAAACCACAATGAGATGCCATCTTACTCCAGTTAGAATAGCCATTATTAAAAAGACAGATGCAGAGAAGAGTGAATGCTTGCACACTGTTGACGGGAATGTAAATTAGTATAACCTCTATGGGAAATAGTATGGAGATTTCTGAAAGAACTAAAAATAGATCTACCATTTGATCCACTACTGGGTATCTACCCAAAGGAAAAGAAATCATTGTATCAAAAAGCCACCTGCACTTGTATGTTTATTGTAGCACTATTCACAATAGCAAGATATGGAATCAAAAAAGTGTCCATCAACTGCTGATTGGATAAAGAAAATGTGCTATATATATATATATATATATATACACCATGGAATACTACTCAGCCCTAAAAATGAATGAAATAAAGTCTTTTGCAGCAATTTGGATGAAACTGGAAGCCATTATCCTCAGCAAAGTACCTTAGGAACACAAAATACTGTATGTTCTCACTTATAAGTGGGAGCTAAATGATGGGCATGCATGGTCATATAGAGCGGCATAATAGATATTGGAGAATCCAAAAAGTGTGAGGGTGGGAGGGGATGAGGGATGAAAAATTACCTCTGGGTACAATGTATACTCTTTAGGTGATGGGTACACTAAAAACCCATACTTCACCACTATACGATATATCCATGTAACAAAACTGCACTTGTATCCCCTAAATCTATAAAAATAAAAAATATAATAAACAGATAAACAAGTAAATAAACATCTTCTCTAGGTTCCAAGAGGCTTCTAATAACTAATATCATTTTGCCAGGGAGTGTTAATTAATTATAATAAGTACGGCCATTTTGAATGAGTCTTAAAAGTGGTGTTTTAAATTAATTTCGAATGTAGCTGTTTAAGTGGTATTTAACAGGGAGGAAAAAAACATTACTGTTATTAACATTCATGGCATTTATTAAAAAAGATTTTTTAAAGGTTATAAAACATTTCATCTTGCTATTATCATTCATCTCTAAATATTGATTTAATATGGTTTGAATGTAATCTATGCCTCCTTGGGACTATAACTCAAGTTTGAACCACCAGAAACAGACTGACTACAAGATGCCACTTGACTATTTAATTAGTCCTCACCCCTTGATTCCCTTTTCTTCAAATAGGTTTATATTGTCTGTGACAAAATTAGACTCCAAATTTGTATTTTTGCAAAGTGTCTACCGTCATCAAAATGAATAAACTGTGCATAAACCTATTATTATTTATTGTGGGCCCATGATGTATTCATTTCTGTGGCCTTGATTTTCATTATTTCATTTAATGCTCATAACAACCCTGCAAGTTAAAATCCATATCTCTGTTATACAGCTGAGTAAACTGAAACCAGAGGAGTTATAAATCATACCCTCAGTTATCTTCCAAGTATTTGCCAAGATGCCAAGATGCCCCTTCCCCCAACACTAGGGCAGCCTTGCATACACCAGGTGGTAGCAGCAGTATCTTCTTTTCTTTTTCAATTTCAGTTTCCCCCACCCATATTAAAATAGCTAAAAAACAAAACAATGACAAAAACCAAAATAATAACTAATTGGTTAATATCTGTAATTTTACCGTAACCATGACTGTTGCTTACATAACTTTTACACAAAGTTACATATATTGAATATAACTCTTTAATCAAAACACATTTACCCAGTACTGTGATCTTGAAACATGCAGTAATTCTTATACTCAGTTCAGGCTAATAAAAAGTTAGACATATTCTTAAAGCAAAAGTCATGATTGAACATTAGGGATGTAGGAAAGTAATGATCTCAAAATTGTTTTCTCTTCATATTCTTCTCTGTACCATAACATAATGACTTATATTTATGTAATATAAAAAATATATGAGGACTTAGAAATGCTTCGCAAACATTTAATCCTATTAACCTTAAAGTTAGTTAGACTAATTTATCTGGCATGATGCTTTCATACTGTAATTGAAATGGTATTTCATAACATAAATGACATACATATTCGATGCATATGGGTTAGAAAAAATTATACTGGAAATTTTAATTTACCTAATGGCTTTTTGACTGGATTTATATCAGGGAAGTAAGGAGGGAAGGAAGGAATGAAGAAAAGAGCAAAAAAGAGAGGAGAAAGCTAATTTGAAGGTGATAGATTTTGAAAACATTTTGTATAAATTGATCATATAGACGCTCCTTGAAATTTGGCTGAATGTATTCACCCACTTTTGTTTGTGTGGACAGCAGTTTTTTTCCATTTAAAAACACTTTTAGGGAAAAATATTCAGGTAAAAATATTTTGTAAATACGAAATGATGTTTAAACTACGAGGTACTTGGCATTCTGTAGCCCACACTGTAGTGTTTTCATTTAGATACACATAAATTAACGGGCACTTTGGTTGAAATGTGAATTTTCTCCTGTTGGTTGAATTATAGATTAGGCTCTAGTGGGATCCCTATTTAAATTCCAGCATGTGCTGAATAGAACTGTATAGAATTTAGCTAGTTTGAGAAATCAGGAGTGAGGCCCATTTGACATTTTATGCATATCTTTTCTTTATCTCATTCTTCCTCCTCAACTTCACCCCTTTCCCCACCGCATTTCCCTCGGTGTGGAGCATAATTCCCGTTTACTTGCTTTGCTTCTTAAGAGCTGCCTTCCCTTCCAGTCTAGGGCAGCTCCACCCCTTCTCACAGACCAAAGTAAATCTGCACAATAATGAACCATATAAGGGAGGAATGACATCATCAGTTAGTGGTCCCAAGCTGTTTTGCACAACATTCACCTTTCATTGTTCTGATGACAGGGCTGGAATGTGACGGTTAATTCCCTGTGGAGTAGGGGGCTGTGCAGGGCCTGCTGCTGTTGAACAAACTTCAGTACCCCCTTATAAAAAACAAAAACAAAAACAAAAGCTACTATGCTTCCTAGTATTAAGGTAAGGAAGTCAAGATCTGTTTTGATTTAAGCAATGTTAGTTACTCTCGTCCATGCGCATTTCATTTGCTAATAGGCTTACTTGGCAGTAAACTCATTTCTAAGTGAAAGAGCATCTTGGAAATTGGGTTTGGACATTTGGACATTTGTAGAGCCCTGGCTAATCTGACAAGGGCTGTAAGAACTCGACAAGCTTTCAGCTTGCGGCTACAGGTTTCACTGAGTGTGGACGGTGACAACCCTTGAAAATTACCAGCTTATTGCGACTTGCCTTGATGCCTCAGAATCCTTGATTGGAACTGGCCAAGATGCACCTCATTGTGGTATGAGGAGTGGTCCTGTTTTTCTATGGAGGGGGAAAAGTAATCTCATCCTACAGAAACCTTGGGGAGTTTGTATGAGAACCGAAAAATCTCTTGTCTTACTACCATCAGTCCTAGTAATGTGTTCTGAAGGCATTTAACAGGCAGCCTTTCTATATACTGTAATTGTATCTTCTAATTTATGGTTTCTTGATGAGCAAATAACTAATTTGAGGTAAAATATTATTTTCAAAGTTTTCTTGTTGTTATTGTTATGTGGATTTTCTGCAGTTCTCTCTTTGCATGTGTGGAAAAGGCTTGTAAAAGTTGGCAATGAATTAGAATGCATAGCGGTCCAAAGAAAGCCGTGTTTGTTCTGAAACACTCAGTGTGGCAGTGATAACAAGAATAACAAATCAAATAGGAGGTTTGATCTCAAAGTGGGAATGAGATTAGAGTTTGGACTATGTTAAACAGTTATGTAAAAAGTTCAACTTTAGTAATTTTTCAAAATGCCAAAAAAACATTGTCTGAGTTCAGCAGAGTGTATCAAAGTAAATAGCTTGTATTTAGTGCTCAGTAGGGCTGGAGGGTACTGTGAGTCTTTCACAAAAGTTCCTTTGGCCAAAACCAAACTTTTATAGTGTGATTTCAGGTTCGCATGACCTGTTTTATAGGGATTTAAAATAAGGTCAGATGGTATGGTTTTCATTTTTGTAGATTTAATTTGTGTAATGTTGATTGTTAATAACGTTTTGTCTCTGTGTTTAAAGTGATGAAAATCTTGAGTTCAACTGTGATGAAAGTCTTGGGTTCACTACCTTGATCTTCCTGAATTCTTAATTCCATGTGACTGAGTGAACTTCTGTTTACTTGTAAAACTAAATATGCTTTCCACAACAGAAGGGTGCTCATATTTCTTTTTTTCCTACGTTAACAACAATCAAGATCAATACAAAATTAATTCTGGGGTTTTGGAGTTTTGTTTATTGTCTTAACTTTTTAATTTTTGCATTAGCTTTAAAGTTGTTCCCAAACTGAATAAAATAATTATTAAATTCATCTTAACATAATAATTTGAAAAATATTTAGTAAAATTTCACATAATCTTGTATTTAAAGCTTTTAAAAAGACCTTTGAATACGATGGCAATAAATTCAACTACCATTTTAAAGAAGGAGAGGTTTACTTTTCTGAGTAAATGAATGCATGGAAATACACTACTGTAAGTGATTTATGTACTGAAATTAATTTGCTACTTAATTCACGTCTCTGTTATTTTTAAAAAATCTTATTTATGAAAATAGATGTACCCAAGAGACAAATTAGATTAATAGTGTCTTAATGAAAAGGTTTACAGTAGAATATGTTTTTATATTGTGAGCTCCCATAATGTATAAACTTAATACCATGACTTTCGTCCAGCACTTTAGACATGCATGTATGCAGTAAAGTGAGGTAGGTATATGGCACCTTTGTGGATTGTCTTCAACTTACTTAAATAGTCTCAGAAAATCTCATTCATGCTGCCAGATCCTCCCCTCATGTTCTGTGAACCACAGTGCGTCCCACAAGGGAGAGGCTCCTCTATTTAAGCATGTGGGAGGATACCTTCACACAGTGATTTCAGGGACCAAAAAACCTACCTGCCTCTAAATATTCTCCCCATTCTCTGGCTTCCCTAAGGAAATCTCTTCATTTAACTTATTTCCTGAGGGAGAAGGTTTCCTGTGGCAGTGCACTGTGTTTCCTAGATGGCTCATCCAATAATTAGGTGTGATGAACACGGGAAACACATCCTTTGGGAATGGGAGGTAGGGAGCAAAGGTGAAGGGGCCACCTGGAAGGCCACACATTCAGGTGATAAACTTCTATGGTTCATGGTGTTTTTGGTTCCTAGTGAAAATTATTAGTCAATTTATTCACCTAGGTGAGTTTTTATAAACACCATCAAAAAGAAAGAATATCTGCTTTCTCTTGTTTTAAAAAATATTTTATCTGACCAATCTGAGAGGGTGTTTTGAGAAATGTTTTGAACAACTTAGGAAATGTGAAAACACAACAAAAGGCATATCGATCTCTCTGGGGAGAGGACTTAAGAACTGAAAGCTGAAGGATGACAAAGAAGAGCCCACAGGACTAATGTGTACTGCTGTCTCAGTTAGTTCAGGCTGCTACAACAAAGTACCATAGGTTGGGTAGCTTATAAACAACATATTTTCCTCTCATAGTCCTGGAGGCTGGAAACTTGAGACTAGGATAGCAGTATGGTTGGGTTCTGGCGAGGGCCCTCTTCCCTGTTGCAGACTGCTGTCTTCCTTGTATCCTCACGTGTGAACCAGAAAGAGCTGTCTGGGTTCCCTTTTCTAAGGGCGCTAATCCCATTCGTGAGGGCTCCACCCTCATGATGTAATCACCCACTAAAGGTTCCATGTTGTAATACCAACACATTGAGGGTTAGGATTTTAATATATGCGTTTTGGAATTTGGGGAGGATATAAACATTCAGTCCATTGCAATTGTATAGGTTGCAGCTTGCAGGGGCATCTGACCAGTGAAAGAATGGGGGCTAAAATCCTGTTCACTTAGCATGGGACTGGTTCCACAGAGAGGAAGTGGACCTTTTTCTAGTTCTCACAAAGGTACGATATGGGCTGCGCCTCTGATAGTAGGGGAAGGGTGTTGGGAAGGACAATTGCAAAAGCCCTCAGCAATGACTTCCTCCATCCACAGCCCTACCCTTTGGTGCCCCTCTTTGGCACTTTTTACATAACCTTGCAATACATATTTTCATTCCTAGCACACTGACTAATTCTCCCCCTAATACACCTAATGGGGAGATGCATTCAACCCATCTTTGCTGAATTATTGAGTGAATTAATGAATCATAGTTATATTTCTATGTGAGTCAGGTAGCTTCATATTAGAGTGTGTAATCAGAAAGCTGCTGCTCAGTGATTCTCAAATACAAGCCTTCTGATGGGCAGCATAATTAGCAGAAAATGCCACCCTTATTATGTTTCATATGAACAAACAACTAACAATTCCCTAGACTTTAATTTTTACTATGACTGAGAACTATTTACTAGTAATATACAAAGTAATTTATTTTTTAACACATTAACTGCCATGTGAGTTGTATTTAACTCATGCTAGTTTTAAGCCCAGGGCCTTATGAAGCATATGAAGACTTGATTCTCCAAAACAAATTCAATAAGTATGTCGTGAGTCATATACAACTCAAGTGGTGTACATTGTAAAAATAGATTCTAGAGCCTTGTGGCTTTCAGATAACTCATGCACAGAAAACAATAAAAAATAACAAATTTTTCATAAATTGGAAAGGATCGTTTTGTTTTTTGAAGTTTTTATTCCATTTTTGTAATAAAACACCATGGCCCCAGGGAAAAATTTTTTTCCTAGCATGGCAGTCAATGTGTTAAATATGTATAGCACTTATAAATTTAAATTAGCATGTTACTAGATTTTCTTGAAGAATAAATTGGTGTTTTACAATGAAGTCTGGCTGCTACCCACTGTTTGTAAACACTCATTGAATATGTGCTCACCTGGTAGTAGGAAATCCCATAATCTTCAAGAAGAATAATTTATCAGTCATGAACTTTTCATGGTTTTCAGTTGTTGCCATCCATGCATTTTAAAGATAAATTGCTATGGGTAATCAGTTTATTATGGGCTGTTGGGCTAACCCAAGAGAGTTGATAATCTATATTCTTGGTTTATAATTTTCAAAAACTACACTTCAAGGCACATCATCCATATGCCTATTCTACAGTAGAATTATACATAATCCCCTCAAAATTTGATGAAGAGTAAAAGTTCATTAGTGATAATTTGCTTGAGATTTGTGTGTGTGTGCTGTTTGAATTACTTGGATTATACAAGCAAAGTAAGTGTAATAAAAATATTAGATTATTTTTAAATTTATAGGATATAGTTTTATAATATAAAATCATGAATATAACTCCAGGGCCTTCTCTTATGAAGTAAAAGCAGTTCAGAAAAGCTGTTACATCAGTTTACTGATTTTATTTTCTTCTCTTTCAATTTTTTATCTCAAATTCTTTTTCAGAGTGGGAATGGGTGAGATAGGCCTTCTGCCCCACTGTAGTGAGCTCGAGTCAAGAAGTTTGAGATCAGATGCTCTAAAATACTACTGGTCTTCACAAGAGGGGAAGAGAAAAAAGTGTATGAGGGCTTTTGTAAACTCATGCCTACTACTATGGAATAGCAAACAAAAACAAAACTCGAAGGTTTCTGCCTTATTAGGAAGGTTCTACCGTATCTCCCTATAAAAAGCGATTCTCTAGCATTCAGTAATCAGAGCTGGGATGAGGGTGAGGCAAGTAAGGCTCTCACCTTGAGTGCAAAATTTAAGGCCAAAAACTCAGTAATCAAGATATGTTATATTTTAATGCACTGTTTTTAAAAAATCAGAATTAAAGCAAAAATCCATGATAAAGAAAATATCAAAATTTCAAATAAGGACAAAATCTTACTGCAGCTACACAACCCAGCCTCATGCACTTTTCTTTAATCTCAGCCCTATGTGGTATATTAGGGACATTAGATTAATTTTAGATAATTATTATGATAGTCACTACCATGAGGGACTGGAGTGATTTATTAAAAAGTAACACTTCTTACTGAGTCATTTGGTAAAACCATGCCCTATCATGTTAACAAGCTGCTGAGCCCTCTCCTGTGCTCTAGTTGGGAAAAAATGCATTGTGATTAGAAACTTCAAACTATATGCAAGCTTGACTCTTTTGAGGTTCATTCATCTTTAATTACTATCATGCCCTTGCTAGTTTTAACCTGCCCTCTCTCTTGAAAGACAGAGAGGCATACATACAGGGGAGAGTTGAAGAAAAGCAAAAACATTGTGCTGAGAAGGGAAATTACCATGGTCTGGCTGAGAAACAAGCCTAGGATGACTTTTAGGTGACATCAGTGTTTTTAAATGGAATCTGATGGAGTAAGATAGGGGAAAATGGCAACATCTTAAGAAAACAAAGAGATAATTGCTGTTCTGGGGCTAATGCTGATAAATTTTTAAAAAATGGTTGAAAAGTGAAAGTGTCAAAAAAAGTGGGGAAAAAGGGAGGCAGGTGTCCCCTTGAGTCTCTGGGAACATAGATTGACAGTTGTTCAGGGATAGAGTTTATGGCAAAAATGGATAATAAGGATAAAGTTAAAAAAACCTCTCACTTACCCTCCCCCCAAAAAAGTTTGTCTTTAGACAGACAATAAAAGGAAAGATAAATTAATAAATATCTGTGAAACAGAACAGAGTGAAAATACTTTCTTTAGCATAAGTTTGACTAGGCATCAAATGGATCCCAATAAGAAAGAAAAAGTAAAAATCTCCAACAAACTAAATTATATAAACATGGAAAGGAATGAAAGAATCACCCACAATCACAGACAAATGTGAGAGTTACATGGCACAGTAAGGGAAGTAAAAATATGACCAGGGACCAAAGGGGCTGACACTTGAAGGGAGAAGGGAAAGCTAAAGATTACAAAAGGGGATTAAAAAAGAAACAAACCTCTATTATGAAACATCTCAAACATTTGCAAAGATAAAGAGAATAGTATAATGAACCCCCATGCAACCATTACTTAGCTTCAACAATTAATCAACTCACAGCCAGTCTGGTTCCATCTCTTCCCACTTCCCTTAATTACTTTGATATAAATCCCAGACACATCATTTCATTCATACATATTTCAATATGTGTTTCTAAAAGATAAGGACTCTTAAAAATACTGCCACAATCCATTATCAAACCTAAAATCTAATAATAATTCCTCAAAAACGTAACTTTTCCAATTGTCTCATTTTAAAAACAGTTCAAATAAGAATCCAAAAGATTACAATTGGTTCTAAATTTTCTTTTAATCTATTGGTTCCCCTCTCTTCTCTCTTTTCATCTTGCAATTTATTTGTTGAAGAATCTAGGTTGTTTATCCTATATAATTGCTCACATTTTGGATTTTTCCAATTGTGCATCATCATGATGTCACTTAGCAATTTCTTGCCCGTCTTTCCTGTAAACTGGTAATTATATGAGCTTGATCTGATTCAGGTTCAATTTTTTGGTAAGAAAATGTTATGGGTGGAGGTGTGTAATATGTATACAGTCTGGCTGTCTTTCTTTTTGAGAGACATTGATGAGCATTACCTGCATCCATTATTTTACTGGAGACTACAAATGGTGGTATTCTATTAATATAATTCTTTATTAATAGTGGCATGCAATCATTTATTTATTAACTGGACTGTTACTATAAGGAAAAACATAGAGCTTTAAATTAAGCAGGGACATGCTAATATCTCTCTATTATATAAGATATATATAAAATATATTTTTAAATATTAAAGTATTGATCCTGCCCTACCAGTTTTCTATATCCGCTTCCCCATTTCTCCTTCCTTTTACAAGCAGAATGACATCATCTGATTTATCCTTTTTATTTTAAGGATCATTCTGGCTTCTGGGGAAAGAACAGACTACAGGTAGGCAAAAGTGGAAGCTGGGAGTCAGATTAAGTGGCTATTGCAAAATCCAGATATGAGATGATGGTGGCTTGGGCCAGGGTGATAGCAGTGGAAAAGATGGGAAGTAATTGGATTTGGGATATACTTTGAAGGTAGAGTTGACGAGATTTGCAGAAGAATTGAAGGTAGGGATATGCGAGAAAGAGAGGACTCAAGGATGAATCTGGATTTTGGGCCTAAGCATCTGGAAGCAGTAGTTGTAGTTATCTGACATGAGGAAGATATGGTTGGAACAGGTTCATAGGGGAGGACTGGAAGCTTAGAAGGGATAAAGAATGAACAGCCCAGTGGGTTCATAGCTAATTGAATGACAATGGCCATGCTACTGAATGGATTGACGTCAGCAGGAGGGAGATCTGGAGAGTGTTTTGAAGGGCTTTGTGTATTGACCTGTCTTTTTATTAGTAACTGGGGTCATTTTGCCATTGACACAATGCTAGGTAAGCTGCTATGTTGGGTGACAGAACAGAGTCAAAGGGTGATCTTGACAATTCTAGGATAGATTGAATCAAGCAAAATGAAGTTAACCTAAATAAAGTCTTGCAAATTTGAACTATCCAGGCAATATCTATTTGAGGAATAGCATTGTTATTAAAGACAGTGTTTGTGCAAACATATCTGGCTCAAAATCCTGACCTGCCTCTTCTTAAGATTAAATCTAATAACTTCCCTTATTTGTAAAACAGTACAGTAATGCCTTGCACAAAAAGTTGTTGTGGCAAATGAAAAAATTAAGCATTTAACACCCTATCTAGAAGACCTTTCCTTCTAGTCTTTATTTTTTTTTTTCAAATTGGGTATTAGCAAATATTGGTATTTGGGATGGGCTTTTAAGAGCCTCTTGAAATAATATTATAACTCGAGATTTTCTGGGACCTGAAATTTTACTTCCCCAGAACAAGTTTTCTTGTCAGTTCCCCTAACCCCACCAGAAAATGTCAGCCCCGTCTCTTTATCTTCGCCATCTCTGCTTTCATCTCTCTCTACCTTAAGATTAATAACCAATTTTATGTTTTCTGCCATATTTTAAGTCACTCTCTAATAATATTTGTTTACAACCTTTCTCTCTTTATCTGATAGCTTGGAACACTTTCTAAGGCTTTTTATTTTTTAATTTTTTTATTGAGACATAATTTACATGCAACAAAATTCACCAATTTAAATTATACAATCTGATCAGTCTTGACCAATGTATACACCATCGACAATCATAGAACATTTGGGTCTACACTTTTAAAGTCTTCTAGTTGGAAATAAATTTCTGAACATGCTTAAAATGACAAATTTGCGAGTTGTATACTGAATAAAATACAATTTTATTCAGTATAAAATGAGAAATGAATACATTTAAGAATAATTATTAAGAAAAGCAAAAGAATTCTAAAAGAATCTATTTGATCATTTATTTGTTTTCTTTTATCCTCTAAATAAAATGAAATGCTTGCAGAAAACTAAAAGCTTGCTAAGAATAAATTTTATTTCAGGATACTTAGGGCTCTGCCTGTAACCGCAGATGAGAATCAGTGTACTTGATTCATGTTTTTAGTCTTGGTCTCCTGGTTTGTTTCCTTTTTATGCAAATATGTTTAGAATCAGGGTGCAGTTGAAGAATGGGAAGTTGAACAGAGAAGAGAGTGGAGAGGAGGTGGTAAGACCAGTTGGCACAAGCAACACTTAAACCTCCGATTCTCCTCCTTAAATAGTATAATTACATGGAAATGGTGTCCAGTAATGTAGAGAAAATTAATTGTTGGAAGTACAAAATGAAATTGGAACTATTAGAAAATTGTTAGAAAAAGAGCGCTAATATTCCGTAGGCATTATGTTTTGTGGATAGACACATGCTAATGCTTTTGAATGCTTGCTTAATGTAAAATGAGGATTTCTAGATACGGGGGTGAGATAAAGTGAGACAAGAGCCTGTCCCTGCCTTCCCTAAACCCTCTTCCTTTGGTGCTCCTTGGTTCCTTCATTCTTATCTGTCTCTGGTCTTCTCTCTCTGCCTTTGATAGTCCTTAATTATTCTCTTTGTCCCTTATATTGGGGCATTTCCCAGAGTTTTTTCTCTATCCTCTCCTTTTTTTCTTTTTACCTATTTTCTTCTTTGGAGATCACATTTATTTCTGTCTAAGGGAATATCACCTCATGTACGGAAATAAAAATCCAAGAATCACCAGGCTTTTAGCACTGTAAGAGTTCTACATAGGGAGGCATGGCTGACGAAGTGGCCTCATGATTCCCTGGGATTTTCCTCATATCCCCTCACTTTAATTTCCACTGTTCTTCCCACTAGATCCCAGAGTGTACTGCTCCAACATTAAAGTTCTGGTCCAACTGTGGATCAAAATCCCTTCCTTTGTTTCTCTGTAGCAGAGGTTAGAATTTTTTTAAAAAAGAACTAAAACCACCAAATAAAACAAAAATGACATAAAAAGAGCACAAAAACCTATGAGAGAGACAGAAAGCCTTAATTTAGCCCCTTCTTGTTTAGGTTCTAATATTCCCATAGCCATTTTATAGGTTAAACAGAAGTTGTTCAACCTCCAATGCTAAAGGTAGACAGACAGTAAAGAATACCTTGCTCAGTCCACACAAAGAGGACTGCCTCCTTCATCTGAGGTTTCCCGGTTGAGAGACACACCTCTTGTCTGAAGATTGACAACTAGAATGACCACATTCTTCAAGGGAGGCCACTACTCACTAGATCAGACACACCCATTGTCTAATGGCCACTAATATCAAATTACTGGCCTAATAACAACTGTAGTATCCATTCAACAAAAATTTATACTCAGCTCAGCATTGTGAGGGGCTTTAGTTAGCACGTCTCTATATGGGTAACTTCCAAATCTATATTTCTAGCTCAAGCTTATTTGTTCATTCTTCCTGTTTATCCGTTCAGTCAAGATTTCTTCAGCACCTCCCATGTGTCAGGCTTTGTGCTAGGGTGTAAACAAGACACACATGACACCTGCCTTCATGGAACTTGCATAAACAGAGGTAGACAGGCATGAAAAAATTACGAGTTGGTAAGTGTTATAAAGGAAGACTGCGGAGTATTATGGAGTCCGTAAGAAGATGTGACTTAATCAAGTTGGTTGGGGAAGACTTCCTGGAGAAAGTGACATTGACGTGAAACTTGAGGTGTGTGTGTCAGAATGAAGAGAGGAGCAAGGAGGAAACACTAAGCAGAGGGCACAGCATACGCAAAGAATGTTAGACTACAGGGAAGCTACTGAGTCGAGATGAACTTGCCAAGGAGGTCAGGAATTAAATCATGCTGAATCGTGTTATGGCTTTCACACCTCTATTCCTAGAGCAATAGGAAGCCATAGAAAGCAGGAGAGTGACATGATCATACTTATATTTGAGTGAGAGTATACGATGATGATGATAATAATAATAATAATGATAGCTAAATTTACTTCTTATGGGCCAGGCACTGTTGTGCTTTTCATGCATCAACTAATACGCACTTCACACAAACCCTATGAATTAGGTACTATTTTGATTCCCAATTTAGAAGTGAAGAATCTGAGGTATATAGATAGGTTAACTAACTCATCCAGATTATATAGCTAATAAGTAGCAGAGCTGAGATGTGAGGAGACCAGTCAGGAGGCTGTTGGCAGAATTACTAGCAAAAGATGCTAGAGCTTGGACTTGGGTAATGACAGTGGAGAGGCATTAGGGCAACAGAGTTAAGATATATATGGGCTGTAAAATGTATAGAACTTATCTCCAAAGCACTACATTTCTAATTACTTATACATTTCAACTTGACTATCTTATGTCAATTTTCTACCAAAATCCTTTCCCATCTGTATTTCCTATTTCTGTTAATGGTATCATTATTTGCAATTATGCAAATCTATAGCCTAGAAATATTTTCTTTTATTTTTTGTAGAGATGGGGTCTTGCTATGTTGCCCAGACTGGCTCAAACTCCTGGGCTCAAGCCATCCTTCCACCTTGGCCTCCTAAAGTGCTGGGATTACAGGCGTGAGCCACCACACCTGGCTGTAGAAATATTTTCGTTCTTTCTCTCTCCCTTCTTGCCGGCAAGTGAGCAGTCACAAACCCCATGCCAGTTACTTTTGCAAAGTCCTCACAATCCATTCCATCATTCTCATCCCCAGTGTCTTGCCTGTGAGAAGTCTGAATGTAGGTCTCTTTGCACTGAAGGTGGGCCTTCCAAACTGAACCGAGCAACTTTACCTTGGTCCTGGGTCTGACCCTCAGCTCCACCAACTGGGAAAGTGGGTGTTGAGAGCATACAGAGAATGGACCCTGTATTGCTGTGAGGTCTACTTCAATTATGAGATGGGAATGGATTAAGATGTGATAAAAGAAGGTAGGAGGGAGAGCTAATGGAGCTAGAAAGACAGAAATAATCACAGCTAGGAGACCCTGAAAAATGTGGTTTCATGGAAGCCAAATTCATGCCAAGTTCATGCTCTAGCTCATTGGATTTCCTACTGCTCAGAATGCCATCTGCCTTTCTCTGGCTAAAGCACTAGTGCCCCAGGTTTTTACTATCAAAGATAGGATAATAACATAAAAATATTTATTGATTAAACATTAAAAAACACTAAGAGTCTTTCCAGATGGAAGAAATAGTGTATGCTCTAGTTCTTATATTTGTTTTGGGGTTTTATTATAACCACATCTTGAGTCTGTGTCATTCTTTTTACTTCTACTATTTCAGTTAATCTTCAGAACAATCCTATCAGGTAGGTGTTCATATCCCTCCCTCCTTCCTTTACAGGTGAAAAAACTGGGGGTCAGAGAGTGTCAGTGATTGGCCAGAGATCACATAGTTAGAAAGTGGCTGAGCCAGAATTCAGATTTGGCTTTGTCTGGCTCCAAAGCCTATGTTTTAGCTACTCCAACCCACTGCCTCTAACAATATAGAGGCATAGCATTTTCAAAAAAATTAATTTTAGAAGCTTTAACATTTTGAGCTTAGAATTGAAAACAGCGATGTTTTCAATGAATTCATCTCTGTCAGCTTAGTTAAGGTCAAGAAATTTGAAAATGGCGTTTTATGTTGAAAATATCTTGAAAAGTCTCTTTTACTCTGTGGTTCCATGACATTATTTCAGTTGTTTTGACTCCAAGAGCAGATGGTCAGTAAAATGCCCTTTTACACATATAAGGACCACATTTAGGCAAGCTATTACAGTATTGTTCATGTGAGTGTGCAGGAATTGAAAATGATCTTTTCCTCCCATTTTAGGGATTAAGTCATAATAGCATAATTGGTTTTGGAAGCTATACATTTAGTTTAGAGATGCTTAGACACAGCAGTATGCTTTCAAAAAACAAATTCTATGAAAAAAATCTTAATGACATCGTAAGAGCCATTTCTATAGTAATTATATCACACCAGATTTAATTAAAAATAGTTTCTATATGTATATACAATCATTTCTTGCACAATGCAATGCAAGACTATTAATATCTATTTACTTGGCTAACAGTTAATCTAGTCATAAATATGAAATAAATCAGTCAGAATAATAAAGGTACAAAATATATTGAAAGAATAAAATGTACTTAAGTAAGTACATGTTAGTGGTTGTTTATAACATGCTTCTCTAATAAACTTATTAATTACTAAAATATTCATATATTCATAATGGTGAATATGATAATAATTTTAATTCTGTTTTTATGGATATATAAAAATAACTATAAGTTAACTGACCAATGCAAGAATGGTAAATAGTTATCCTAGTATATTTATATTTCTACTTTTTAAAGCTATACATAAACACCATAGAGAAAATGCATTCATGAATGTGAAACATAATAATTCCTGTGGCTGCCACATTTTTGTATCGATAGTGACACAGACTTCCTCTCTACCTAGTTCTCTATCACAAAAAAAAACAAAAACAAAAACGTTTAAATCAAAAAATCCTGTGCCAGTTCTGATGTCAACTAAAATCAGGTTACATAGATCACCTTTTGTATCAAAAAGCCCATCTTACCTTTTCCCTATCAGGTGATATTTGCATACTTTATTTCAAGTGTTCAAAATAAAATCCAAAGGCTCCCTTTTTGGGCCTTCCCTTTCATTTAAAGTAAATTTCTCTCTTGAACTCATAAGATGCAGAGGTGAGGAGTAAGGATTTTGGAGCTCTTCTGGCTGAATTTGAATCCCAGAACTGCCACTTATGTGCTGTGTGATCTGTGGCAGATTATGTAATATCCCTGTGTCTCATTTTCCTCATGGTGATGATAGTAGCAATACATATCTCATTGGGATGCTGTTAGGATAAAATAAATACTAATACCTAGAATACAGAAAACATCATATAAATAGTCGTTATTATTACACGACCTAAGTTTTACTTACTGTTATTTTATTAAAGTATAATATACATGCAGAAAGGTACACATAAGTGCTCAGCTTACTGAACTTTAATCTAAACAATTCTGTATAATCAGCATGTAAATTAAAAAACAGAAACTAGCACCACAAAAACTAGTGGTGCCCTCTTCTGCTCACTATCCCTCTCTAAGGGTAACCAATATCCTGACTTCTTATTAGTTTCATTGATAGCAATTTTTAAAAATTTGATATTACAGCAGTCAATGAGATTTATTATAGTAGCATTTTATTTTTTATTTAATATCAAGACTTAAACCTATGTGCTGATTATTCTTTTAACGTACAGTTATATTTTGCTTTCTAGGTTGAAAAAGCTCCTTGAACAAGAAAAGGCATACCAAGCCCGTAAAGAAAAGGAAAATGCTAAACGGCTCAATAAACTAAGAGATGAGCTTGTCAAACTCAAGTCCTTTGCACTCATGCTGGTGGATGAAAGACAAATGCATATTGAGCAACTTGGCCTGCAAAGCCAGAAAGTACAGGATCTTACTCAGAAACTGAGGGAAGAAGAAGAAAAGCTCAGAGCCATTACTTCCAAATCCAAAGAAGACAGACAGAAATTGCTCAAGTTAGAAGTGGACTTCGAGCACAAAGCTTCAAGATTTTCTCAAGAGCATGAAGAGATGAATGCTAAATTAGCTAATCAAGAGTCTCACAACAGGCAACTTAGACTCAAGCTGGTTGGCTTAACTCAAAGAATTGAGGAGCTAGAAGAGACCAACAAAAATCTTCAAAAGGCAGAGGAAGAACTTCAAGAATTAAGAGATAAAATTGCTAAAGGAGAATGTGGAAACTCTAGCCTCATGGCAGAAGTGGAAAATCTCCGAAAGCGCGTGCTTGAGATGGAGGGAAAAGATGAGGAGATCACTAAAACGGAATCCCAGTGCAGGGAATTGCGGAAGAAGCTGCAGGAGGAAGAACACCATAGTAAAGAGCTCAAAATTGAAGTTGAAAAGCTACAGAAGAGAATGTCTGAACTGGAAAAACTGGAAGAAGCATTTAGCAAGAGTAAATCTGAATGCACTCAGCTACATCTAAATCTGGAGAAAGAAAAGAACTTAACCAAAGACCTGTTAAATGAATTGGAAGTGGTCAAGAGTCGAGTTAAAGAACTTGAATGTTCTGAAAGTAGATTGGAAAAGGCTGAATTAAGCCTAAAAGATGATCTTACAAAATTGAAGTCATTTACTGTGATGCTGGTTGATGAAAGGAAAAATATGATGGAAAAAATAAAGCAAGAAGAGAGAAAAGTGGATGGACTCAATAGAAATTTTAAGGTAGAACAAGGAAAGGTTATGGATGTAACTGAAAAACTAATCGAAGAAAGTAAGAAGCTTTTAAAACTGAAATCTGAAATGGAGGAAAAGGTATACAATTTGACAAAAGAGAGAGATGAGTTGATAGGCAAACTGAAAAGTGAAGAAGAAAGATCCTCTGAATTAAGCTGCAGTGTTGACTTATTAAAGAAGAGATTAGATGGTATAGAGGAAGTGGAAAGAGAAATAACAAGAGGAAGATCTCGGAAAGGACCTGAGCTCACCTGCCCAGAAGATAATAAAATTAAGGAACTAACACTTGAAATTGAAAGACTGAAGAAACGTCTCCAACAATTGGAGGTGGTCGAAGGAGATTTGATGAAGACAGAGGATGAGTATGATCAGCTGGAGCAGAAATTTAGAACTGAGCAGGATAAGGCTAACTTCCTCTCTCAACAACTAGAAGAGATCAAGCACCAGATCGCCAAGAATAAAGCAATAGAGAAAGGAGAGGTTGTGAGCCAGGAAGCTGAGCTGAGACACAGATTTCGGTTGGAAGAAGCTAAAAGTCGAGACTTAAAAGCCGAAGTACAAGCTCTTAAAGAGAAAATTCACGAATTAATGAACAAAGAAGATCAACTTTCTCAGCTCCAAGTAGATTATTCTGTCCTTCAACAAAGATTTATGGAAGAAGAAAATAAGAACAAAAACATGGGGCAGGAGGTCCTCAGTCTGACCAAAGAGTTGGAGCTTTCCAAGCGTTATAGCCGAGCTCTCAGACCTAGTGTGAACGGAAGAAGAATGGTGGACGTTCCTGTGACGTCGACTGGAGTACAGACTGACGCAGTCAGCAGTGACGCAGCAGAGGAGGAAACGCCAGCTGTTTTCATACGGAAGTCCTTCCAGGAAGAAAATCATATCATGAGTAATCTTCGACAGGTGGGACTGAAGAAGCCTATGGAACGATCCTCTGTTCTAGACAGGTATCCTCCAGCAGCAAATGAGCTCACTATGAGAAAGTCTTGGAATCCATGGACGAGAAAAAGGGAAAATGGCCCTCCAATCACTCAGCAGAAAGGGCCTCGAACAAATTCCAGTCCAGGGCACCCGGGAGAGCTAGTCCTTTCTCCAAAGCAGGGCCAGCCCCTGCATATCCGAGTGACACCAGATCATGAGAACAGTACTGCGACTTTGGAGATAACAAGCCCAACATCTGAAGAATTTTTTTCTAGTACCACCGTCATTCCTACCTTAGGGAATCAGAAACCAAGGATAACCATTATTCCATCACCAAATGTTATGTCTCAAAAACAAAAAAGTGGGGATACTACTCTTGGCACAGAGCGAGCCATGTCCCCCGTCACAATTACTACATTTTCCAGAGAGAAGACCCCAGAAAGTGGAAGAGGCACATTTGTGGACAGGCCCACATCCCCCATCCAGATCATGACAGTGTCTACATCAGCAGCACCAGCTGAGATTGCTGTTTCACCTGAATCCCAGGAAATGCCCATGGGAAGGACTATCCTCAAAGTCACCCCAGAAAAACAGACTGTTCCAACTCCAGTAAGGAAATACAACTCCAATGCCAATATTATAACTACAGAAGACAATAAAATTCACATTCACTTAGGTTCTCAGTATAAACGATCCCCTGGGACTTCTGTTGAAGGAGTAAGTCCAGTTATTACTGTCCGACCAGTCAATGTGACAGCTGAAAAGGAAGTTTCCACTGGCACTGTCCTTCGTTCTCCCAGGAACCATCTCTCTTCACGACCCGGTGCAAGCAAAGTGACAAGCACTATCACCATAACACCAGTCACAACCTCATCTGCTCGAGGAACCCAGTCAGTGGTGAGTAGAAGAGGCTCCAAAGTGCAGGCCAGTGGAGGGAGGGAGAACTGAGTAGTGAGACTAACACAGCACTGACAATGAAACATAGCATATGGCTCCCACTCTAGCTGGACCAACCAACAGGTGTTTCCTAGAGGACAAGCTACATTGAGAAATGAAATTTAAAAATGACTGACCTAATATTTTGACAAATTGGGCCAACTTTAAGGGAAAATTTCACTTATTCATGAAAATTATGCAGACCTCAAAGTACTTGCAAAGATGGCCTCTTTGAAATGATAGCATACAGTAATCATAATTTTTGAAATCTGGTTTTATGTTTAAAATACTTTTTAAAAAATTTTATTACTTATTTACATCTTTATTTTTGTAGAGATGGGATCTGGAGTGCAGTGGTGCAATCATAGCTTACTGTAACCTTGAAGTCCTGGGCTCAAGTGATCCTCCTGCCTCAGATTCCCAAGTAGCTGGGCCTACAGGTGTGCACCACCATGCCTGGCTAATTTTTTTTTTTTTTTTTTTTTTTACTTTTTGTAGAAATGGAGTCTTACTTTGTTGCCCAGGCTGGTCTCAAACTCCTGGCCTCAAGTGATTGTCCCACCTCAGCCTCCCAAACTGCTGAGATTATTGGTGTGAGCCACGATGCCCAGCCCAAAGTACTTTTTCAAATGGAGACTGGGGGAAACAGTCACTATGCAGGAAAAATTAAAACTATCCCTAGGTTATATTTTTATAATCTAAAATATTCAATATATGGTTATGTATGGTGATAGTCATATTTTATTCCAAAAATAAGATTACAATATTTTAATATCAAAACTTTGTTAAAAGTAAAAAAGAAATGATTTTTATATGCCTAAAAACTATTTCATTTAATATCTTATAAAAATAGTTGCTTCATAAATATTTATTTAATAACTAGCTAGAAGGCTAAATGAATGATTATAAAAAAGCATGTCCAAAGTACAAAAACCAGAGCTTAAAAATAAATTCTGTTTTTCAAAATACTTCCAGTAATGGTCTCCATTTATTAGAGGCAAATTGGTAAATGTAATTATAGAAGAGCATGTACTATTTAGATGTTAATTTAAGCTAATAGACTAGAAATTATGATCCCCAGTCTCTGAACAAATCTTACAGCATATATTGAAATATCTTAAGAAAGACAGGAAGTCCATAATTTAAATAGAAACTGTGGCTTATTTTCCCATATCCTTTGTATAATTCACTTTAATTCTCTATACACAAACATACTCAAGACAGACTTCAAACTATGACTTACTAATTGATTTGCCATTAAAGCTTTTAGTTATTGGGTCTACAAGATCCAAATAGCGTTTGGAATTATTTAGCCTTCTCAAATGGTTCAATACTGCTTCTTAGTCAACACAGAGCATAGCTTCGTTGTATTGGGTCTTGTTTCTTTCTGCTGCATTTTATCAAATGATAGTGGAAGTGTAAATCACTGTAACTTAGAGTAGATTTTCTGCTGCAACATTTTATTCCCATTTTAAGGTTCAGATTACACTCTGTAGCAACATTTTTGACTACTCATTAAACCCCATACACAAATAGGATTTCAAAACAACTGTCTAAGATTTCTAAGGCTTGAATGATGGCCCACTTATTTCAGGTATATTAGATCCTACAAAATCAAGGACAACAAAAGGTTTGGGACATCCCTCTTAGAATTTAAATGATGAGGCTAGTTCATTTGTGCATTTATTCATTCAATAGTTGTTGAGTGTCAGCTGTACTTTAGGCATGAGGCTGGGTGCTGGCATGCAAAGAGGACTTTAGAAATTCTTGATGTAGTGCAAGAGGCAGGATTGGAACCTACTTGGTGGTTCCATGATGGAGGTGTGTACAAAGGAACCAACAGAGAAGGCTTCACAGGGGAGGAAGTATTCATAGATAAGGAAAGATTTTTCAAAAAGGAAAAGGAAAGGAGTATGTAGACAGAACAGCATGTGCAAAGGCATGACAATGTGAAGGAGCTTGAAGTGTTTAGAGAATGGTGAGCAATCCCATTGTGCTGCTGCAGTTGGGCATGGGAAAAAAATGCCAGAGCAGAAAATGGAAAAGCAAACTGGGGTCAGGTGTTGAAGGGAGGCACATGTCTTATTATGAAATTTTATTTAATCTCATAGATAAAGGGAGTCATTGAAAGGGGAATGATCATGAGAAAAACCTTACATTATTTAGGTCTTAGAAAGATATGTCTAGAAAACAATTTAAAGGATAAATGAGAGGGCACAGAGGCTAAGGACAGGAGTGCTGTTGAAATTTTCCAGGCTAGAGATGGTGTAGGCTTGAACTATGGTAGTGAAAATGAGGACAGAGATATATTGAAGATAGAATCAAAAAGATTTTATGACAAATTGAGTATAGAAGGTGGCTCTGGGGTTTCTGGTTTCGGTGTCTGGGTGGATAGGATGAAAAACTTAGGGGCATTAACTGTTGGGGAAAGCATAAATAATGTTTGGACCATGTTATATTCGAGATATCTGGAGGACACTAGAAATGGCCAGTGAGTAGTTGGGAATATGATCTGCATTTCAGGGCAGCATTGAAGCCTAGAGGTTCCAGAGCTTGGACACATGGGGTAATAACTAAGACGATTCTTAGGGTGAATGTGAAAAATTAAAAGGGGGCTGAGAATGGAACATGGTGACCCTCACATTTAGAAGGCAGCAAGAAGTCAGCAAGTGATTGAACAGGAGTTGTCAGAGACAGGAGGTGAATTGATGAAACTCATGTAAGAAATCACAGCAAGAGAGTGTTTGCAGCCTTTAAGAAAAAAGGTGTGGTCAGCAATGACAATAAAAAGTGAGAAGAGTCTGAAGGTCATTCGCAGGTGAAAAGATTGCCCCTTCATCTGAAGTGGAGGAAAGGGGGAGGAGTGGAGGTAATCAGGGGACAGTAAGAGTAATGTGGCCTGAGTTTTTGCCTGGTGGTCTGTATTTTTCTATGTGAAATAAGAGTCAAGGTCATCTTCAGTAAGAGTAGGGGAGGTAGGTTAGTGCTTGAGAAGAGAAGGAAATTTCAAGCAAAGATGTTTCAAGAGAAGGGAAAGGGAGGTAATCTGAGTGGACTAGATACCAATTCCAAATTTCTTTTTTTTTTTTTTCATTTTATTTATATTTGTTTAATAAGTTGTGAGATTCCCATTTTTTCATAATCATTACCTATTTCTAAGTTCTTTGTAAATACAGCTTTGCAAGCGTGGAGCACGGCTTTTCTTTTCGGACACAAATATCTGCTCTAGTTTTAGCAGGTGACTTTTCTGCCCCATGTGGCAAATGGACACAATGCCAGGTGGCGGTAAGTGCCAGTGAAAGGCAAGGAGAGCAGGAAGGGGAGAGGCAGTAGCCACTGTTGTCTATAGAGTGGTCTGTGAGGAGGGGACATCCAAGTGGAGACCTGAACAAATCGGGGAATGAGTGAAGCCAGTATCTGGGGGAAGATAATTGTAGACGTAGGGAGCAGCCTGTTCAAAGGCCCTGGGGCAGGAACATGTGGTCTTCTTGCTGGGAACAGGTGGTGCATTGCAATGCAATTCCAAATTTCTTACAATTCTTTTATTTGGAGCAGGGTTGTCTGTGGGTCTTTGGGTGGTAAGAGTCCTGCTAATGTTTGGACTGATGGCATATCCAGGGGAAACTCACCTACATCTCCCTTTTGTCTCTGTGTTTTCTCTCTTACAGTCAGGACAAGATGGGTCATCCCAGCGGCCTGCACCCACCCGCATTCCTATGTCAAAAGGTATGAAAGCAGGAAAGCCAGTAGTGGGAGCCCCAGGAGCAGGAAATCTGACCAAATTCGAGCCTCGAGCTGAGACTCAGTCTATGAAAATAGAGCTGAAGAAATCTGCAGCCAGCAGCGCTACCTCTCTTGGAGGGGGGAAGGGCTGAGGGCAGTGGCTGTAGGGGTATGTTGTGCAGATGCTACTGCTGCTGTGAAAACGAACCTTCGCCTGCTTGTGCCAACTCTTTACATGTACTAATTTAAGTTTTAAATATCTTGTTTATAAAATAACCAACTAATAGCCATGTGTCTTTCCTATTTTGTGCATTTGTTTTGATGCTGGGGAACAAAACTAATTAGCAAAACTACTGTTTGCCACGTGGTTTGTTGAAGACACTGCTGGGCCTGAGGCAGGGCCTGGCCTCTCGTCCTAGTTTTGCTTCTAGCAAGTGTACCCATCAGTTAACCATCTGAGCAGGCTCAGTGTTTTTATCAGTAGGAGGTGGGGGCTGGATCACACGCTTTCCAAGGCTGGCTCCCATATTTCCTAATTATAAGCCAAATTTAATAGACCTCCTTCCACAGTACTTTATTTTTCAAAAATTCTATTGTGAAATAAGATATAGTTTAACAATTCTCATTTGCCTCTATCAAATCCTGAATTTGCATTATGTGCTGAATAAAAAAAATCACGTAGCTACCACAGGGCCTGGACCTCTAAAATTTTGCAAAAACAAAAGCCTCTGAGATGATTTCAGATAATAATTTGAATGTGAAATAAAGTGGAAATGAAATATGGAATCCTAAAATCAGAGTTTTACTTATTTGTGTGTCTGTGTGTATCGTAGAAGTTTTAGCTCCCTCCAGAAGATTCCCAACATTTCTTCAGCAATAATTTTAGAGCCATTAATGTCAGACTCATGCTCTATTCAAGTGTACGATTGATTTAAATTGTGGAGCAGTTTGAATAGAGCTGCCAATGGCCTTTTATAGCTCAAGAGAGATTGTGATGGATAGAAAATAGCAGACAGTAAATTTTGATACATCAATGCCAAGAAAAAAATGACATGATGCGTAGCTTAATTGAATTCAAATATTTTCCTTAGTTAAGTGTGAACTTTACCTGCAAATGTAGAACTAGTTCATGGTTTGGGGTGTGTGTGTGTGTGTGTGTGTGTGTGTGTGTGTGTGGTGTGGAGAAGTGAATTATTATTGCTATCACTTTTATTCACGTTTGAATCATTTTCTTTAATTTTTAAGCATGTTTTAATAAGCATGAAACAGAGTGTGAATGCAAAATCCCAGGAGTATTTGTGAGATTAACCATGTTAAAGTGGACATTGTGCTTCACAGTCACAGTAAAAGTGAGCTCAAAGCTGGTAACCCACAGCTTAGCATAAAAGGTCTGATGTAGGCTGCACCTTTGCCAAAATTTTTGAGCCAATTGAGTAAACTTCATAAAAATACAGTAATAACAAAGTCACAATTTTTTATTTTCCATTTTGAACCACGAAGGCTCCCAAATTATATGGACAGCACATGCTCTTGACATTTGGGAAAAGGCAGATTAAAAAAAAAAATGTTTGATTAGTTTTTAGCCCATGAATTAACGTTTCATTATAAAGAAGCTCTTTTCTGAGTTCTTTTCCACACCGCATTTCTTATCACTTGCAGAATTTGGATATGAATTGTATATGGTGGAGGTAGATGTAGATACTGTATAGTATTCACATTCACTTTAATCAGATCTCTGTTGCCTACTGCTCATCAGTTCTTAGCATATGTACAAAAAAATATTGAGCAACCATGTTAAAGACATGCCATAATGATAGGATTTCAAGGTTGAAGAAGAGAGAGAGAGAGACAGAGAAAAGACTATGAAATATGATTTTGGACAAGTTTAAACAAGAGAGCTTGCCACTTAGAGTACTGACTTGTGTCTTTTTAAAAGGGAATTTTTCCCCTTTCATAAAGTGGACATCCAACTCTTTCAAAAACAAGGTCATTCACTGTTCTTACTAATGTCTACTTGGCCTTTGTGAAGTATTTATTGTTACTGTACCATACCATAATGCATTTGAACAAACGAGGTGTCAAAAGAACCAAACGCTGCATTCCTCTTGACACTACTTGCCATTCTTCAGTAACTTTTATCATAATCTCATTGCCACTGCTGCTGTTTTTGCTTTTACCTGCTCACACCATGCTTACGATGATGTTTCTTCCTGGAAGTCCATACCGTCTGCAGGGAGAGTGCTCTGAAGGCTTAATAGCGCATGTATAGGATGTTTAGACATCTAGATCTTGGAATAGAGCCACCTACAAAGTACAACTGCTAAGAAAACTTGGCAGAACAATGCATATTCACTTTTCAGAAATGATAAGGAGTAACCACCATGGTAGTTTTTCTTTGTAATTTTAGAACCAACTCTACATGTATTGGATAGCTTTGCTTTAAACCACATATTAGAAATAAAATCCACTGGGGATAGGAGGTGGGGCATTAAATGCACTCCAACTCCAGCTTCCATTTATGAACATAATGTTTTTAAGATGCAATTTAATGTGCTTTTGTAGAAGTAAATTGGATTAAAAGTTTAGAATCTTTTCTGGTCCTGAAATTTACTGTGCAGTAAAATAAAAGGGGTCCCACCGTGGCTGATGTGTACAGCTGCCACTCAGGTCTCATCTTGAAAATCTCCAGGTGGGTGGGGGACCCAGGGGTGGGAGGTGTGTGTCATTGCCACAGACTTCAATGTGATGGTGCCTTCTAGGGACATGCAGGGCACAATCTATACAGCTACAGAGAAGACCCTGGTCTTCCTGGTCTGAGAATAATTTGAATATGTTGACTACTGCAGCACACTGTGATGGTGGCCACCTCCCATGAATGGTCCTAGAAATGTTCCAATATGGGACACAGCTCTAGGAGAGTTTATCATTTTTTGTAAATGTGAGCTTTACATCTAGGTCATCTGCTAAACAGGATTGTAGTCAGTTTCTACTGGCATTACTATTTTATTTCTGGTAAGGATTGGTTGATGGATGGCAATTGGGCTCTCTCTAGAGATTTTAACGTATTCATTGATGGTGTTACCAGGTCTCTTACTAGAATGTCTTCAAGAAAGAAGTGAAGAAATAGCTTTGATGTGAAGTGTGGGAAAAGTATAATTTCAGGGATGTGGAAACAAATTCAAGAACATAATATATAAAAAGATTTTAATTTCTCATTCCCTCATAGATTCAGAATACTGAGGGAAGAGTGAGACTTTCCAGACTGGGAAAACCACAGAGATACAGATAAGAAGAGCACATTTATTTTGGAAGCTGGAAGGCGAGAGAGAGAGGGTGAAGTAATGAGGAGATGAACAGAGAGAGGATTTCTCAGTAAATGGGAATGTATGATTGCAAAATTTCCCCAACCCAGATAAAGTTTAGTGTTTGCCCTCTACCTCCTCCTCCTGGGTCTCCTCATTGGTTATGTCTTTGTTCTCTTCTGTTTCAACTTCTCCTTTTCACTTGGTATTTCCACACAGGATATAAATATGCTCTGATCTCTTCCGTTTTAGCAAAATTCTTCCTTCAACTGTGCAGTCCTCTATAGCAATTGCCCTGTCTCCTTCCATGCCCAGGTAAGCTACAACACAACACATTTCCTGCCTCCACATTCACACTTTTCATGTATTCTTTAATTACTTTTTGTTTTTATTAGAAAAAACCATATACAGGCCAGGCGTGGTGGCTCACACCTGTAATCCTAGCACTTTGGGAGGCTGAGGGGGTGAGATCACTCAAGGTCAGGAGTTCGAAACCAGCCTGAGCAAGAGCAAGACCCCATCTCTACTAAAAATAGGAAGAAATTAATTGGACAACTAAAAATATATAGAAAAAACTAGCTGGGCATGGTGGCGCATGCCTGTAGTCCCAGCTACTTGGGAGGCTGAGGCAGGAGGATTGCATGAGCCCAGGAGTTTGAGGTTGCTGTGAGCTAGGCTGACACCACGGCACTCTAGCCAGGGCAACAGAGTGAGACTCTGTCTCAAAAAAATAAATAAAAAATAAAATAAAAAATAAAAAAGCATATACATAATTTAAATATCAGCCAGTGCTAAAAGACAGTGAAAACAGATGTTCCTTATCCCTTTCCTCAGTTTTTTCCCCTGGAGAAAAACCACTTTCAACTCTTAGCTGTTTCTTCTGGGATTTATTTTCATATTTCCAAATAATGTGCTTGTAGTCTGACTTTTTATTCCTGGAGTTTAGATATCTTTTGTTTTCCCATTATCATTTTTATTTTTTTTTGAGACAGAGCCTCACTGTGTTGCCTGGGCTAGAGTGCCGTGGCATCAGCCTAGCTCACAGCAACCTCAAACTCCTTGGCTCAAGCAATCCTCTTGCCTCAGCCTCCCGAGGAGCTGGGACTACAGGCATGTGCCACCATGCCTGGCTAATTTTTCTATATTTTTAGTTGTCCAGCTAATTTCTTTCCTTTTTTTTTTTTTTTTCAGTAGAGATGGGTCTCGCTCTTGCGCAGGCTGGTCTGGAACTCCTAAGCTCAAGGGATCCACCTGCCTTGGCCTCGCAGCGTGCTAGGATTACAGGCAGGCATGAGCCACCACTCCTGGCCCCCATTATCATTTTGATTGTTGAAGATTTAGCCCTTTCCCTGTCCCCTCCCTTCCTTTTTTTCCATTCTCCCAATATGATTATACCAAATTTTTTTTGAGAAATCAGCAGCCAGCATTTATAAATTTTGGTGTACAGTGTAAACTTAAATATTGTTCCCTGCTGAGCCAAGTAGTGTACTATGATTATGCTCTCTTCCCCTTACCTCTTTTCCCTCATGAAAAGAACAATTGCTTTAATTTTTCATCTGCTTGGTTTTCTATGTGCCTATATGTTTTTTCAAATGCTCCACTAAATCTGCCAAACACCTATCAGTAATTTTTCCAAACACTTAAGCACATCAGTTTCATATTTTTCCCTGGAGGTCTTCCTAGTTCAACCCTCCGCTTCCTTACTCAGTCTGGACTGGTTGTCTTCTAGGCTTGCTGCACAGTTGCTGTCCTTTTGCTTATGATGAATCCTGTGTTTCCTTATCTTCTACTTCTTTCATCTATCTATCTATCTAAATATCTATGTTTTGAAGTACATCTTCCAGTGGTTTCTAAAGGGAACCATCCTCCAGTAACCTTCCTGGGGCAGACTTTCTGCATTCTGGGAATAGATCAGGGGAGGTGATATGAGACTCTATTAGTTCAGGGTTTAAACTTTTTACTCCCCTGCATTCAATCTATGCTGCTGATTCTTGTGCCTAGATTCTTAGGTCAGTTTTTCTAGAAAATAAGCCTCTGGTCTGGGAAGGGTGAAGGTAGAGTTAGGGTGTGCTCTTCTCTCTCAGTGACCAAGACATCTAATCTTCTTTGGTTCTCTTTTCACCTCTCTGCCTGCTCTGCCTCAGTCTCCCTTGCTGGCTCCTTATTTTATGCATACATGTTAAGGACTTATGTTCCCCACATCTCTATCAAAAGCCATTTTTCTACTCTGTTATTTCATATGCACCCATATCTGATGACTCCCAAACCTCTATCTCCAGCTGTGTATCCAACTTTGTACTGTATTATCTCCAACTCAACTTGTCTAAAAACCACTCTCAATACCTCCCTATTCCTCTTCCCAATCTTCTCCTCTTATTATTCTCCACTAAGCAGGGGTATCCTGATCTACCCAGTCTCCCAAGCTAGTAACCTGGCAGCCATCTAGGCTTCTCCTTTTCCCTCAGCCCCCCCAGTAAACTTATTCAGCAAGTCCTGCTAACCCGCCCCCTTTTTTTTTGAGACAGGGTCTTGCTCTGTTGCAGGAGATAGAGTGCAGTGGCATCATCATAGCTCACTGCAAGTTCAAACTCCTGGGCTCAAGCAATCCTCTTGCCTCAGCCTCCCAAGTAGCTGGGACTATAAGCATGTACCATCACATCTGGGTGATTTTTTTTCCATTTTATTCTAGAGATGGGGTCTCACTCTTACTCAGGCTAATCTCAAACTCTTGGCCTCAAGTGATTCTCAGGCCTCCGCCTCCCAGAGTGCTAGGATTTTAGGCATGAGCCACTGCGCCGGCCCTAGTCCTGCTTATTCTAACCCACTAACATCTCTAGCAGCCAAATCCACTTGTCCATTTCCCTCGCTGTGGCCTAAATTGAGGTTTGAATTACTTTGCATCTGGGCTACTCTGATACACTCCTAATTGGTATCATAATCTCCAGCTTCAAAACTCTCAAATTGGCCGGGCACGGTGGCTCACGCCTGTAATCCTAGCATTCTGGGAGGCCGAGGCGGGCAGATCATTTGAGCTCAGGAGTTCCAGACCAGCCTGAGCAAGAGCGAGATCCCATCCCTACCAAAAACAGAAAAAATTAGCCGGGCATGGTAGCACATGCCTGTAGTTCCAGCTACTCAGGAGGCTGAGGCAGAAGGATTGCTTGAACCCAGGAGTTGGAGGTTGCTGTTAGCTAGGCTGACGCCACGGCACTCTAGTCTAGGCAACAGAGTGAGACTTAGTCTCAAAAAACAAAACAAAACATAAAAACAAACTCTCAAGTCTGCTTTTCATTTTATTTTCCGAAGTGCAAGTTGATTGTATCACTCTTCTACTTGAACTGCCCCAGACCCCAAATCTCATTACCTACAGAATATAATGCCAACTCCTTGGTATGGCACTCAAGGCTCCCTGTGACTGGGCTGTTCACCTCCCACTCTTCTGAGCACCTTTCCCTTTCCCTTGGTGGGAGCCCAGCACTCCAGGCTTATGAAATTGTTTGAATATCAAGCCAAGTCATGTTCCTTGACTTGCTTAATCTGTTCCTTCTACCTCAATTGCACTTTCTCCTATTTTTCTTTCTGTCGGTTGCATCCTTCTCTGTTCAAAATCTCTTTTGCAAATATTGCCTCCTCTAGGAAGATAAACCTTTATTTCAGAATCTATCCTGGGGTTTAAAGGCCTCTCCATTGCTGTGCAAATCTTGGCGTTCCCTGTAGAAAAACAAAACTAGCTGCTAAAGAATGGCAGAAAGTTAGGCAAGAGGGAGGTGCTCTTGATTTCTTCCCTTGCAGCACAGACCTTGTGAGAATGACATGGAAGGAACTAACAAGTCATTTGTGAGAATACAGAGGTATAGAAATCATGGAATTAGAGGGAATCCAGGTACTGTCATTCTGGAGGGTGAAAGTTACTCCTATTTCCATCCAAAAGCACAATAGCAGTAGTGGATGCAACAGTCAGGAATCCTGGACTGGGGAGTTCTTGCTTCTAAAGAACCACATGCATGAAGAAGGAGACCTGAGAGCTTTCTGTGAAGTACAACCATGACACAATTCACGACTTACAAATGGCCCTTTTCTCACCCTCTCTCACTCCCACAGAGGAGTGTGAAGGGCACTTTAGGAAAGAAAGTTTCAGGGGTTGTCATATTCTTCAAGTTCATGCAGCACCCTCAAAATAGAACAGAGAGGCTCTCATTTTAAATGATCAAACAGCACCAACAGGCAGGATTTAGATTTAAGATAGACATCAGAGTGAACATCCAGAGAAGGAGGGCTGCTGCACAATGGACGGGATACCTGAGGGAACTGAAAACCAGGAGACTCTCTTCCGCCATGAAAAAGCTGGGTACCCTTTGGCAAATCACTTTATCTTGGATTCTGGTCTAGCATTGAGTTATAATCTTTTAGGATTCTGGCATTCGCTCTTATAGTCATAATTTGGTATGCTTCACTATTGTTTAGCAAGCAACGTACACGATCCCACTACAACACTTTTCCTAAGAACGAATGATTAACTGCTTATCTGGTAAAAGCACTTTTGGCTTCTCTCCTTGTGCTAATGTTAGGTATATACAAAATCACAGAGCTGGTTAGAGCTGAACCAGACCTTAGAAGTCAAGAGGATAATTATCTCTATTATTAAAGAAGAAAAACAACAGCAACAATAAAAAAAACCAAAGATAAAAATTAAAAACAACAATAACAACAAACACCTGAGGCTTAGAGATGTCTAACCATCATATTAATGATTAAGCCAGAATCAAAAATCATTTATTCAGTTTCTTCCAGAACATTATTATTCCATATGATGAAACTACTTCAAGTGAGCATTCAAGTGTATATTCAAACATAGGCTAAAACATTCACACTCAAAAGACCGAAATAATAATGCCAAATGATTTTGAGCTACTGAGATATCTACATAGAAACTATATGTGAAAAAGTTCTTATAACAATTGTTGATGAATAGTTGTCCTCACCTAAGAAGTGCAATGACTTCAGTTTTCCCACATAATGTTATTTTCCATGCTATTTTGTGACCAGCCATAGACTTAGAACAATCTAGGCAGTTAGCATCTGCATCCAAAAAAGTATAACCTGAGCAGTCTTGCCTCAAATACCCATTTTCCATCATTTTGTTTTTACTTATAGTTAATGTTAAGTAAAAACTAAATGATGGAAAAATAGGGAACTAGTTCACATATGCTTGTGTCGACGAATCAGCAATCTATTCTAGAGAGCTAAAGATTAGCTTGCCCCAAAAAGAAGTTATCAGTTATAACTGTGATTATTGGTAACTCGTGCAACCTGGGGAGGAAAGGGGATGATTTGGGCTGATGGTGGAATGGAAAATGTTTTGGAAAAAAGCACATAAACTATTAGGTGGTTAAGAAACCCCAAGCGAGTTTATATCATCTGGTTCAAAAATTTCCTAGAAAAAATGACAGAACTGATTATCGGAAGTATTTTTAATTAGCTGAGCTGAATCCAAAAGAAGGAATACAAGTCCAAGTTAACAGAGGAAGTTTATTGAACTTCCTATTTAAAACAGATGTTTTAACGGAACTCTGATTAATTTCTGAATGTGATAATAATAGGACAGAACCCTGAAGCAATTCATGAAAATGAGAAATTTGAAAGTAAACAATAACTAGACACTTCTATTTCTAGAAGGTGTATAGAACGTAGGACATTTTTGCAGTGGATAGATTGTCCTGAGGGGAGCAGGTTCAAAGCTGAGCTTTGGTAGTTGGAAGGGAATAATGGCACAGCCCTAAGCCTCTAGGCAGAGGCCCTGGTGGGTAGGAAGCCATAGAACACGGGAAGCAGGCTATATATAGGCCAGCCAAATTGATGCAAAATCCAAGAGGATATTTTTTTCCCTGTAATTTGGTATAGAGTTTCCTGTGGATGAAGCAGTCTTTCTTTGCTGATGCAATGTCCTGCTACACGTTGAACTTGTGCTGTTTTGTCTTTTGTGTCTGAACTCAGAAGCTAGCTATTAAAGTGATGCAGTCTCACTTACTAGAGCAGATTTTTAAAATTCAGAGCTCAAGTGTTCCCTTGCAGAGAGTTTGGCAGAGTATAAACATATGCACTGCTTGGGAGGGAGGCATTCACTTTTCAGGGAGTACAGCTTTCCCACTCTACAGCCAAGGAGCTCTCCTGGGAGGAAAGAGAATTCCAATTTGTTGTGAGCTTACCCCACTCTGCACTCAAGAGACATTCTCCCCCAAATTTCTCCCCAAATCCCATCTCATGCACACAGCTTTGGATGTGAAGTTATCTGGCTGGCCAGTAGTTTTGGGATATTAGCCAAGGAGGAGTACTTAGTAAGGTCACAAATCAAGTATAATTAGGCATTGATATAATATGTTGAACTTCCTTACCATGAAAGTTATTTAATAGCTAGTATAATAAAAGAATCAATATGCCACATCATTTCACAAAAATGCTATAATAACACACTTAATATGTTAGCTGAAGTTTCTTAAGGAAAAAAACCATCAAGATAACACCAGAGAGAAACATATAGGGGAAAATGCCTGTAAGTGCATTTTGGTAAATTGTTAATGTCAAAAATATATAAAAATCCAATGTCTCGTATGTGTATGTGTACATTAAGATTTAGAGGTCTTTTTCCTTCCAGTTAGAAAAAAAGGAAATTGTGTTAATGTCTGCATATCAGAGGGCTCCAAATTTAAATGCTTGACCATTTTAAGTTTGCTGAAAGAGGTGATAATTAACTATGGTCTTTGGTTCCAATCTGCCTTTTAAATGTCCTACAAATCACTAATGTCAGAAAAATGGTATTGGTAAAAAGAAAAATTATGACAGAATTATACCTGATTTTACTGAGGTCATATTAAAGGCCCCAAATGACCTATATTTGGGTCTTGTTCTGGGATGAAATGAAAACAGAGTAAAAAATGGAATAAAATTTAGTCACTCTATAACTTCTATAACTTCAATAAAATTCATAACATTATTTTATTGTACTTACTATAAAAAGACAGGAAGAGATTTAGGAATTCTGCCTCAACATTTTTTTAACAAATGCAAATACTGTCATCAATTTCCAAAGCATTAATAATTTTTCTGGTAACTGTGGACTCCATATGCATCAGATAATTTTGTTATATAATAAGTTACTTCAAAATTTAATGGCTCAAAGCAATATTGCCATTAAAAATTTCTCACAATTTTATATGTTGGCTGGGCAATTCTTATATGAGTAAATTCAGCTGAGATTTGGGGAAAACATAGCTAATAAGCAATTGCACATTTAATAAATCTGTTGAATGAATTTCAATTAATTGATCCATTATCATATAGATCTTGACTCCCTATCTCTAGACATGAGACAAAATATGTCTCCATGTATATAAAACAAAATAATTTGGTCTTAATAGTATTCTTTTAAATAAAGTTTATGTACATAAATATTAAATGCCATCTTTTATTATTAAAGTGGAATTTATATAAAATAAACTCTTATTTGGCATTATCAAGTATTTCTGGGACATTCTATTTAATAACATATGATTAATAGCATTAGCATACATACCATGTGTAGATTACCAGTTTGCTAATTTAAATATGATAATTAAACTTAGTGATCCAATCAAGACATTGTTTCTTCTATGTATGGACCCTTTTGCTACATGTATTTTCACCAAATACTAATTCTAAAAAGCTATACTATGGAGCTTTCAAAATGCTAGGATTAAGAGAAGGCAACTCTAGGAATTGGGAGGTTTGCACACTCAAGGAGAAAGAAGGTATTTTAGTACTACAAAATGTCAACCCTGCAAGGGACTTTAGAGATGATCTCTAGTACCCTATTTTGTATGTAGAAACAAAGGCACAAGATTTCTGAATTACATCCACAGTAAGAACAAGTCTGATTTTACTCTTTTTCTATACTTTTTTAAGTAAAGGAAATTAAAGATACTTTATCAGGGGGATTTGAGACCTAGGTCATTTTACTCTTTGAAACCTACTACAGAAATTTTTAAAAGGTAGTGAGAAACAGCATTTTAATATTGTATGCTAATTATTAACTACATAATGTTTAATTAGTATTTTTAATTTTTTTTTCCTAAAGATTTTGATATATTTTGAGCCATTAAAGAAGTTGAAGCTTAGGGCTATTTTTCAATGAAAAAAAATAAGATAATATTTAAGGCTTTCTGGTATCATGAAATATTGTCTGTATGTTTTAAAAGCTTTATAAAACCTTGATAGCTAAATATTCTTAAGTATATAAGACATTTATATATTTCATTTTACTTTCTTATCTGTTTTATCTCAAATTCAAGCCAAAAGGCTAAGGGAAAAAATGGAAATATCTCCACCTACTGGTAATCATGAGGTAAAGTTAATGAACTCAAATTAAGAAAATTTCTTTCCCTCCCTCCCTCCCTCCCTCTCTCCCTTCCTTCTTTCCTTCCTGATTCTTTTGCCCTTTATTTATACTTTTTGGTAAATTTATGTTTTATTTGTATATATCCATGGGGCACATATGCAATTTTGCTACATCGATCTATTGCTTTGTGGTGATGTCAGTCTTTCTTCTGTGCATCACTGAAGCAATGCATATTGTACCCAACAAGCAACCTCCCATAATCCACCCCCTCAGTCCCCATGCCAACATTTTCTCTTTGACAAAGGATCATCCACTGTGCATAATTACCAGGAACCTATAGATCTATAATAAAAGATCGAATAATGTGATTTGGGGCAAACCTATGTTTACTTATCACATTAACTGCCATGCAAGTTGCATTTAACTCACGCTAGTTTTGAGACTGGGGCCTCGTGAAGCATGTGTAACTCATACATCTCCACCTTGGGAGCCAAGTGAACTATTTCACAGAAAACAATAAAAAACACAAAGTTTTCATTAAATTAGAAAGGATCGTTTTGTTTTCGAAGTTTTTGTTCTATTTTCATAATAAAACACAGTGGCCCCAAGGAAGAAATTTTTTTTCTAGTATGGCAGTCAATGTATTATATGTAAACTACCTAAGTAAAAATAAAACAAATCATAGGCATTTGGAATTAAATTGAAAATGATTGGTGGAAGTTTCCTCATGCTATCGATAGATGCTGATATAATATTTTACACTCAAAACATATGCCATATGTTGACAGGGTGGTAATACATTTTTCAGGTGGAGAAACTATCTGAGGCTTAGGTACGCTCTTTCCTCTGCTCTGTATAATCTCAGGGATGGCAGGACTCTCACTGTGATCACCAATGTAGTTCCATGCCTACCACAGGATACAGTCTCAATAAATAGTTCTTGAAAGATGGAATTAAAAAAGTGATGATGATATATGTTCATGAAGGCATAAATATTAATATAAAAGAAAACCCAACAAAATAAATATAATTATTACATATCCATCATGGGGCTGGACTATTCTAATTACTATCTCAATCTGTTTTTAATTTGCTTTTATGAGAATGAATTTAGATTTGAAAGCATACAGAGTTATGCAAAAAGAAGCAGAGACAAAAGTGAGCCATCTGTATTTATTCACTTTCTTAGGAATAAACAATGACTATCTCCTTATCAAAATACCAATCTATATACATTAAAAAAGAAATTAAAGGTGTGTGGATATTGTTCTGATCAGAATGAGTTTGGCTGGGAGAATAGAATTACTTCCAGGAAATAGTCTATTTTCCCATTACAGGGCTTCTATATAGTAATGACTATTTTTGTGTTCAGTTCTTTCCTTGGTTAAAATTGATCTAATATTGTTAGAATATTAGACATGGCTTCAAAAGGGCTTTAAGAATTTTGGAGGTAAATCATATACACCAATATAAAGTTACCTAAGAACAGTAAAATACTGCAGGAGACCCTATCAGGTTCATGTAGTTGCTTTTGTTTGTTTGTTTTGTTGTTTGACATCTATGGTCTTTTAGTGAAATGATGTGGTATTGATTCTTAAATAAACTACTGATTTGAATTTCAGTTTAATTGAAAATGCTATATCTTTCTTTTCTTTATAGAAAGCATCATCATTCACCAGTTACGCATGAACGCCAGATGAAATGGTAAACCAAGCACATACTGAGTGTGCGTACTTCCTTTGAATCCCTGTTGAACGGATAGTGTTTCTACAACCCTCAATCATCACTAAAGTCCGCCATGCTACTGATCACGACTGGAAATATTTTACTACTTCCAGTGATTTTTTTTTTTTTTTTTTGAGAATATGATGTAAAAGGTGGAAATGGCCTTGCTGATTATATGAAAATATGTAGCAAGAGCATTTCAATCTTCAGGCCAACAGAAATTTCTCTTCCTTTTGCAAAGCCTTCAGGTCCATGGGCACATGCTATGTAATTTATTTTTATAATACATTTTGTAATGTGATTTTTTTTCCCTAAAGTGTTTCCTTTCTCACAGTCTACGGCACATATATCTGTAGAATACACTGTCAGGTCTTCAAAGTATTGGTATTGTTGTGTTCAAAATGGTAACCTATAATTATTTTCTTTATATCAATTTGTTATTCCTAAAGAAAAGAAAGTACAACACTGCATTTCCAGTCGTAAATTCAAGAGGTAAAACTTAGAAGCAGGAGAGTCTGGAAGAGGTTTTATTATTGCTTATTCAATGCTACGGTTCTGATCATGGTTCAATACTTACGAATAATGCTCTGACTTAAGAGCTTAATGTTAAATACTTCAAACCAATTTGTAAAGTTGCTCTTTCTGGTGTTCTGGGCCAAAAACCCTGGATGAATTGATTTTCATATGGAACAAATTCATAAAAGGAGATGTACCAGTTTAACCAGTACGGGTAATAGGAACAGCTTTGACTAACAGTTCAACTATATTTCTGTTTGCATTATTTATATGTGCAAGATTTATAAATAAGAACTGTGATATCAAGATATTTCTCACAATTTAACCCAATGAAAGCTTGAAAACAACTGACCTAGATATGTCAGCATCTTTTTAAAAAAATTATAAGAGAAATCCTAGCATAGATAACTTTTTTCCCTTGATTTTGACAGATTTTTCATAACCACATGTACGTTGGAGAATATATTCTTTAAAGATAAAAAGCATAACATGCATTACTCAAATCTCAACATCAGAGCTACTTTAATTTTAAGTTTATGTGACAATGTGCATCCAAAGTCTACTTGAAACCCTAGTAATGTAGTTTTTCTTTAAAAAAGACTATAAGTGTGGATATGTTATCAATAAGGTCTTTAAAGATAACTTTAAAGATAAATTAAAAGTTGACACAATAGTTTCTGAATATGGAAATCAATTAGCATGTAACTTTACTGAGATTAAAGAGAGAATGCTTCTGAGTGTCACAAAGGTAGCTGAAAACCACACAAGGAATACTGTTGGCCCATTTCTCCGGTTCACAGGTTGTGCCCAGGTTTATAGGTACACAGAGGGGAGTCTATTCTGAGTCTGAGGGAAAAAAAAATAATGCTGGATTTCCTGCCCTAGGTAACCTTGGAGAGTTTTAAGGTATGCCTTGTGGAATTGGCAAGTCATATTCACCATGTATTATCAATGAAATATTTTATGTTAAAATTATTTTTGATTTTTTAAAGTAAAAGAAATGCTACAGTAGGCTTGTCCTAGCTTAAATGATTGTGAAAGCATCACATAACCTTTTGGAGTTTTGATTTCTGACAAGAAAACTAGAGTGTGTATGTGTGAAGAATTTTAAAATTTTTGTTACTGGGTTTTGTTTTCTGAAAATGTTGAACTGTAATGATATTTTCAATTAGAAAAGAGTTTTACTTAGTATTGTTATATTTTTTGACTCACAGTTAAGTTCCTTATTTGCTAATGTTTATACCTCTGATGGCAAAAATAGTCTGATATATCATAGATTAGTATTTGAAGCAAGTAACTTTTTCTCAATTTGTAGGAATTTTATTACACTTATAGTGAAAAGGCTAGAGGGTAAGATTTTATATTCTTCTTGACTACAAATTAAAATACTACAAGTAATGTATGTATATTTGGATCTGAAAGGTTTTTTGCCTCCTGAATTTATAATGAAATTTGATTCTTGCAAGAACAGTGAGGATGATGATGCAATCAGAGTCATTTAAATAGATGTTGAGATTTTCTCTGTCCATGTTATGGCTGAGTCCTCTGTTTAAACCCAAATACAATCTGAGTGACAGATAAGGATAAGTAATCAGGTTAATTTTGAAATAAGAGAATATGCAAAATGAACAGAAAATAGGAAACACTGGTCATATCCCTATCTAGTGAATAAGCAAACGAGATCACAAATACTCACATCCCTATCCAATTCAAAAAACTGCCCTCACATGCAATCCTGGTACTATCCTAGACTCATATAATTTTTATATCTTTTATTGCAAATCAACCTCCAATCATCAATCTGAATGAGAATCATCTTTGAATGGAATAATTGTAAATGTTTTCTGAAATATAATTATAATCAGTGTTTCTAGTTCAAGACACAATTGAACTAATCCATTATTTTAGCCTTTTCTTTTTGATGAGTGTTTTCTGAGGATATCTTCTGCAGAGATTTTTTTTCAAGTATTTTATAAAATGTTCAGGTTTGATAAAGATAATGAATAAATATACCAGGCGTCAAATGCCTGGAATATTCACAAAATGTGAAGAATTCCTTATATCTAAGGACAACCATAAAAAAAAATTCATGGCACGGAATTTCTAGTTTAAGCATTAATAAAGATACCAACACTACTGAAATAATTAACAGCTTATAAAAATCAGTTTTAGAGTAAGAGTAAATGTTGTATCAGGCAACATAATGTTTTTGTCTTTTTTCCTAATACTGTGTTTGAATTTTCCTGGAAATGAATTTTAAAAATAGCAAAAGTGGGGTGTGTTAATGAATCTGACAAATAACAAATCTAAAAGTAGCAAAAGTGCAAAATGAAAGTTCAAAAAACACAATTGGCACCTTGGGCATAGGTCCCCCAGTGTTACGCCTCTGTTAAAAATGGTAATTAGAAGGCAAAGGAGGAAAAGAATAAAAATTACTGTAATAAATTTAAAAAACTGAGAGATTTTGGTGGAATTAACTTTGGCCTAGTGACCACTAATTTTTTTTCTTAAATTTTCAGCATTTATTCCATAACTATGTGATGACGACTGTTTGTTACCCAGGAGAAATGCTGTAGATTCATAAAGTTGAACAGAAATGTTTATAGATGCCATGACATGATACATTTATTTTCTGGCATTGTTTTTTGTTTATGTTATTTGCGGGAATTTTACCTTACCATCACAGATTTTGTTATTTTAATAGTGCAGAACTGTATTTATTTAACCTAGATTTTGTTTTAAAAATATCTGGTGTTAGCTTTCCTAATATAAGAGGCTTACAATGTGATCAGATATTCTTAGAATTCTTACAGGTTTAATGGATTTTCAGAAGCAAAAGAGTACATTGAAAAATTTTAGAAATATCTATTTTCACACCATTCTTAATTTGTCTCCTTTAAGTTTCATAAAGTATATAAGAAATTTATCATTTTTCACTGAAGCCAAATGAATTTATGGATATGTACTTGTCTTTTATATGAATGTAATATCCTGTTGTCAGTTCTTCACAGGTTATTGAAATTATTTAACCAATTAAGACATTTTCTGTGTTACTTCCAAAGTCAACTATGTTTATCAAAATCTCACTAGAATGTGAGAAAAATAACAACTGTAACATTAAAGCATTGTGCAATATTCTTTTTTGAGTTGGAACATAGCATTCATAAAATTAAAGTCATTTGAAATGAGTACACAACCATCTTTGTATTTAAAATCATTTGCTTTAAAAGTTTTCACTTCTGCATTTCATATTTTCTTAAGAATATGGTGTCTTTCACCATGGTTAAGCAGATACGATATAGCAAGGCTGCCAAAACGAGGGATGCTGTTCCTCTCCATTACACCACAGTTTGATACTGTAGTAAGATGACAATTGTAAGACTCCAAGAAGTGGAAACTGGTTAAAGGGTTTCCTCGCCTTTGTCCTCACCAAATGCATCATCAATCAACATTCAGATACGACTCCACTGCTGCTGCTGGCAATCTAAAAGGTAGATCACTCAGATCTCGAGGCAAATGCTCTCGAGGCTTTGCCAGCACTCCACAGCCTAGCCTCTGGAGAGGCAGTTGGGTAACGATTTCCACAAAGTGGGCTGGGAGTGAGGCTGGAGTTGTGCTCTTGACACCTTTTTTTTTTTTACCCTTTTTTTGGGACAGAGTCTCGCTCTGTTGCCCGTGCTAGAGTGCCGTGGTGTCAGCCTAGCTCACAGCAACCTCAGACTCCTGGGCTGAAGCGATCCTTCTGCCTCAGCCTCCCGAGGAGCTGGGACTACAGGCATGCACCACCATGCCTGGCTAATTTTTTCTATATATATTTAGTTGGCCAATTAATTTCTTTCTATTATTAGTAGAGACAGGGTCTCACTCTTGCTCAGGCTGGTTTCGAACTCCTGACCTTGAGCAATCCGCCCACCTCAGCCTCCCAGAGTGCTAGGATTACAGGCGTGAGCCACCGCGCCCGGCCTCTTGACACCTTTTATTAATATTTATCAGTCCTGTGCCAGAAGTGGTGACCCACAAACCCTTAATTGGGACAAAGGAATGGGTTTCCCTTGTTTATTATTTAAAGATATACCTATCAAAAAAGCAGGCAAGGATGATGTCTAAACTGAGATGCTTTTTGCAGGTAAGTTGCAGATGTTAGGGGTTCTTGCCCACAAGTTGGCTTTGTGGCCTCTCCTCATGGAGGAGTGGAACCGTTCATGCACATGGTTTAAGAAAACTAGCCAAAAGTCATCATCTGTTAATTTCATGGTTTCTCAAGGAGTCTCAGGCTCTTAAATGGATTTCCCCTTGAGCCTTGGGCTAAAGTCATCTTTAATGAGCAAGAAGCTTTTCCCTTGGGTAGGGAAACCAGAGGAACTTGCTTGGGCCCCATGTTTGTTGGCAATAGGGCACGTTACACAGTACTTTCTTTTTTAACGTCATTAAAATCTACTTTTGAAATCTGTATTTACAAAGAACCTATGAAAGATGTCAAACACGGAGGCCTCCCCTTGAGCAGATTACTTGGGGCAACCCTCACTGACTTGGCCACTCCAGGCACAACCACCTGCTCCACAGTGTGTCGGAATCCACCTACCTGGACTTCGCAGATAATTCTTCCTCTTTTAAAGACAACCAGTCATCCCTTAGGTTCCCCTGGCATTATCCCCAGTATTTCTTTCAGAGATAAGCATTTCTAAAGTAAAAAACTTTTTTCTTTCTTCCAGGAGCTCGTTCGTCCCATTCTAGCTCATATTGACCGACGTTGGTGTACAAAGCTATTTCCCCGGTTTGTAAGCTTCTTAAAAGCAGTGTTTGCATATCCAGTACAAGACACTGGATAAATGTTGGTAAAGGCACTTAATTCCTGCTAGGAAGTGGCCTTTTCACACCCTTCTTTCAACCGGCCTATCTTTTTTCCCCTTGTATTTAAAGACATTTTCCATGACCACAACCATATTCTCTCTCATGGCCTTTCTGGCTCTCAGTGCAGTTCTTTCTCCTCGTTGATGGCAAGGCATATGTTCAGTCAAAATAGCAGGGTGTTTTATAGGCACCTAATTATTAACTCCTAATCCCAAAGGGTTGCTTCTTCAGGAGCAGTAACTCAAGTCAAGGTATTCTGTGCCAGCTGGTTCTGGTTGTTGAAGCTTCCCTTGAAGAAACCTCTGTGCCCACTGAAGGTTTCAGATGCAGATGATCTGAATTAAACAAGATCCTCAATTATCACTGATTCTAAAGGAAGATATGCTCTCTGCAAAGACAAGAGCCTCATCAGGCCACAAGATGGTTTACATTACTTTAATGAGAGAGGTGTGTTCATTTTCATTTCACAGACACTGAGCATTGGTTCCCACATGAAGCATTGGTGCAAGCAGGCAGTGAGACAAATGGACTACATAAACTAACAAACTGAATATGTCCTAGAAATGGAGGGTGCCACATGTCTGTTTCCATGGCAACCACAACCTGCTAAAATCTTGTTTGAGAAAAAGAACACAAACACCCAGGGTACAAAGCCTTAGCATTTATAGTACATATAGCATAAAACTCAACTTTCTCTATTCCTCTAGGTGGAGAACCACAGTATCACTCCAATCATAATTCCTATTTCCTCAGAGTTTAGTTTTTGCCATCATAAAGGGAATGAGGTGTGATACCTCCTTGGAGCTCCTGTAATGCCTTGTACACGCATCGTACAGGGCACTGACCTCATTATATTTCAATTGTTGGCAAATTGTCTCTCCCACTAAAATGTGGAGTCGTTGAGAGTACCTCAGGTCAGTTCAACAAGATTTATCAAGTACCTCTTACAGCCTAGGCACTTGGCCAGGTGTTGGAGATTTAGAAATGAATAAAAACAGTCTTTGACCTTGAAGAACTTATATCTAGTCAGAAAAACACACATAAACACATATTTTTAAATAATATACAGTAAGTGCAAGGGTAGAGATATATAAGTTGCCTTGAGCACAGAGAACAGCTCTTACTTCCACCCAAGGGGTCAAAGCAATATTCCCTAAATTGGCCACTAAGCTGAATCTTGAAGGTTGAGTGGGAATTAGCTAGCAAGGCAGTTTCAGCATAGGTAGGGTCAGAAGTAAGGGAGCAGTGGTTTGCTGAGTGACTGGGCTAAGGAAGCAAACATAGTGAGTGCAGATTACTTCTCCCAGAAGATTCAGTGACACAAAAATGATGATGTGGAACAGTTTGTTGAACCCCTACCTTATGTGTTGGTCAGAGGGAAGCCCTTGGTCTTGGCCTTTGTTGTCATAAATATTTAGTGCCATTGACTAAAAAATGTGTTTCACTTCTGAGGCTCAACAAAAAGTTGACTTTCACATTTAAGCCCATTTTGTGGAGGTCATTCTTCAAGAATAAGTTGGAGTTATTTTAAAGAAATGAATAACTTTATGGTAGTAGTGACTCAAGTGTTTCACAAAACAAATCATGATGAAATGCCCTCCGCCTCCCCAGACTTCGAATAATTTAAAACTCAGAAAAATAGAAAAGTTTAAGTTTAAAATAAGTATAAAAATAGTCCAAATATATGACTTAAAAGAACTAGCATTTTTTAAAGATCTACTTTGCTCTATCTGTTGATGATTCTCAGATGGAGTGAGCTTAGCCTCTTCCCACCTCCACACCTCCTTTTTAAATAATTAATTTCACGTTATACATGTAACAGATGTCAGTTGGCTGTCAACCTAGAGATAGCAACATCATATTTGAAGAAAAGATCTTATCTATAATTGATGGCACCTATTAAAAAAATAGGTGCCACGGAGATATAATCAACTGGGAGATTCCATGTGGTGGAAGTCCTGAAGTCTGAAGTCTCATTAGAATTATATTCTTTCATTTACATAAAGTGTGGAATTATGAGAAATGAAATCTTATTTCTTTCCCTTCCAAAATAAAATTCTTAGGCTGTCTACTAAGGAATTTTTGTGTCATTGCTTTTTCCTTTTCTGACAATAACCATTAAAATATCTTGTTTGACTTGTATTTCTGGTTACTGACTGGTTATTCAAGAACTTGCAAAATCTTTCATCATACCAGTGACTTTAGACTAATCAGATAATCTCTCAGTGTGAGAACAAAAGGATTTTCTTAAATATTTAACTAAAAAGTTCAATAAATATACTACATAAAAATCAGAAAAAGATCAATTTTAAAAAAGTAACTTTTCAAAATCAGTTTGAAACACTCTCTGAGGCAGTAAATACAGGAAACTATACAAATCCTACACCACTCTTTCTCCTTAAAGTAAGCTGCCATGGTTAACTGAATAGGAGGAAAAAAATCTTTTTAAACAAGCAAAAATACAACCTAGTTACTTGAAGCAATTTGAACCATTGCTAGTCACTAAGAACTTTCTCACGTTGGTAGAAACTATGACACATTTTTCAGCCCTCTTCAACTTTCTTAAACATCCTTAAGTTAAGGATATGAATGATATAGTTTGAATATGATTAGAATCTAGAGAGCTAAAGCAGCACCCAACATCAAAAGAGCCCAACAAGCAAATCTGTGTGGCAAATCTACTTTGGTCAAACAGTAAAAAAACCAGTTTCAATTTCCTCTTCCTCATTTCTTAAGTTATTCAATAGTTATTCTTCTATATTTTTTCTTCTATGTTTCTGATAACCTAGTTCAGTGGCATAACACAGCAATTGAACTAAACAATGAAAATTGTGTAAAACTTCCCCTCCAAACGTTAAACATACACACCTTTTCAGATTGTTGAGTTTGCATATATTCTATCATTTTGGATTCCCTTTTACGTTTGGGCTCATGCATTCACTGCATATTTAGTACGTTGATGTGATAGCAACAAATGTCATTTAGCCACACAGATTCCACTTTTACCAGGAATCAGTAAGTGAACAATCACTTGAAAATATAAATGTTATCAAAATGTATCATCAATATATACACACACACAGTAGTTACTCTTAGCAACCACAGTTTGAAAATGCATATACTGGTAACCCATTGTGAGGACAACCATCCTCCTTTGTTGCCCTAGAATGCTGAACACTTTTTAAAATGCCTACTTCAGCAGATTAAATGAATAACTACCTAGTAAGGACTATCATAAAACAATGTGTCACCAAGGAAATCATAAAATTCTGAGTCCCTTGAGATAATGATGTAGAAATGAAAAAAATGTGTTAGCTGGGTAAAGAAGCATATTGTGGTGGCAGAGTATAGTAGTGGAGAAAGAAATGGAAGGATATCAAGAGATCTAGAAAAACAACTTCATCCACTTGTACTTCATCTGAAAATGTAAGTTTTAGGCAAGAATCCAATGAAGCTTTCAGTTTTGTAAGTCTGTTCCAGTCAAAATGGAATTTCTAATAAAGGAGACAAGGAGTTAACTCATATTTCCTATGAACAAACAAAACCAAAGAAAAAGGAAACAGATAAATACATCATGAACATTCAGATCCCCAGAACAACAACAACAAAAAACCCGAAGGCAAAATAATTGACCATTTATACAGAATGTTGGAATAGCAAATCAGGGAACTAACTATCAAATGTAGTGGGTGTGATGATATAGGCAGAAATGGGGAGAACAACTTGCCTTACATGTAGTTGATGGAAAAACCAAATTCTGCGAAAATATCTAAAGAGGCTTATTCTGAGCCAAATATGTACAACCGTGACCTGGGGAGCATACTCTCAAGCAGTCCTGAGAAAATGTGCCTGAGCTACAGTTAGATTTTATACATTCATGCAGACAGGAATTACGGGTAAAATCATAAATCAATACATGGAAGGTACACATTGGTTCAGGCCAAAAAGGCGGGGCATTTCCAAGTGGTGGCTTTTAATAATTAGGGATTCTTTACTTGGCAATTGTTTGAAAGAGTTAAGCTTTGTCTAAAGACCTGGAGTCAGTAGAAAGGAATGCTTGAGATAAGATAGGGGGTCTGCAGGAATGCTTAAGATAAGGGGGTCTGCCATCTAATGTGATGCTATTCCAGAGTCAGGTTGGCAAGTAAGGTACATTATACTGGGTTAATGACCCATTTAATGAGATTTTATGGTTTGTAGGGTATGGCTCACCAGGCCTCTTAGAAAAGAATTTGGGCAAGAGAAAAAGATCAACGTTGACTCTCAGTACTTTTGCATTCTGCCCCATATTGCGATATACCTTTTTATTAACAGAACTTAGCAAAATAAAAGGACTCCATGCCTTCTCCATTAACTGTGATAGTTTGCTTCCATTTGAACTTGGGGTTGAAAGTAAACATAATTGCCAAAAACAAAATGTAGACTTAGCATGTTAGTACGTGCTAAGAATTTGAGATAATGTCGTGTAAGAGCAAACCCATGCAAGTCAATTATTAGAAGGCACCAAGTACTCCTCTAAACTCTGCCAAATAAATATTTGGCTCACATTCTTGAGATTTGTGGTCACTTTGAAAAAAAAAAAAAACCAAAACATTTAATTATAAATAATGAGGACCAAGCAGACAAAGCTTTAAAAAAATAAAGTTTGGGTATTTGTTTTCAGATGATATGATGTACTCTTTTGCCTGGATTTCAAAGATGCCAGTATAATGTGGATTGTATATAAATCATTTGAATTTTACAAATGATATATGCTTATTGTAGGAATTTTTGAAAATACAGAAAAGTGCAAAGAAACAAAAAAGTCAACGATGTTAACATTATTTACTTTTTATTTGGGCTTTATTTCTACAGTCTCTATACTACTTATCCTGATTTCGTGACTTTTTATATCATATTTGCTTGGGTCAATAAATACTTGGTGGTTTGTGGAGGATCTCATTTTATAGTAATGCTATAATATGTTCAGGTTTTTAATCATTAACAGTAAAAGAAAAAGGTACAGCTTATCACAAAAGACTTCCTAAATCAATGTTCAAGTCAAACGTGGACACAGAAAAGGGTAAAAGCGATGTGAGGACCTTTAATGGAGGAAAAATAAGTGATAACAGCTCAATTAGAGACAAGATAATAGGGTTAACAAGCTCATTGATTTTTGACTTTAGGACAAAAGGGTCATACCTCATGCATCTTAAAGTTTATATTTACACCTTAGGTAGTGATTTATTTATTTTAATTAGAGAAATTCGGGGTTTTATAACCCCAGCAAATATTGCCAATCCCACTAAGCTCAAGCCCCCTCCCTTAATATGGCCTTTTAAATGCTCGGATTCCCTTCAGAGAAGGCGTCGAGGTAAAAAAGAAAAACCTGTCTGGCGCCGAAACCACCAGACAGACCTCTTTGTCGGCAGCTCCAAGGCTAGCGACGGTGGCAGAGGCCAGACCGGCGACCTAGGCCGCCTGTCGCCACGATAAACAGCAGGCAGACGAGTGCGAACACAGGCACCGGCCGGCGGAACGAAGACGCGCCAATGGCGCAAGCCCCAAGGCCGCTTCGCTCCACGGCCGCGCATGCGCCGACGCAGCTTCAACTCGAGCCAAGTTTAGCTTCAACTGGAGCCACTCGCTTTGCCGTCACAGGGCAAATGATCAGGGTGCGTCCGCCTATTCCCTCTCCCTTTTATCCTCCTCCCCTTTCCCCTCCCCTTGTCCCTCAGTCTTCTTCCTCCTTCCTTCTCTCCCTCCCCCTGGCGTCTCCAGTCGACTCTCGCTTCCGATCAGCAGCCCTTTGCGGAGAGTGTCCCACCTCTTCCGCCTTTGCAGCGGAGGTGGCTGTGGCGACGGCGGCAGCGGCGCCTGCGCGTCTCCCGTCAGGGTCGGCAGGCGGTCCACTGGGCCGGCCACCTGCGCGTCTCGGAGCCGCGACCGGGGGGTCGATGGCGATGAACTATAACTCGAAGGATGAAGTGGACGGTGGGCCGCCGTGTGCTCCTGGGGGCACCGCTAAGACTCGGAGACCGGATAACACGGCCTTCAAACAGCAACGGCTTCCCGCCTGGCAACCCATCCTTACGGCTGGCACGGTGCTACCTACCTTCTTCATCATCGGCCTCATCTTCATCCCCATTGGCATCGGCATCTTCGTCACCTCCAACAACATCCGCGAGATCGAGGTGAGGGGAGGGGACGGCGGTGGAAGTTGGCGTTGCTCGGGAGCGGGGTCTTCCGCGCCCGCCCCGCTGGTCCCCGGCTCCCCGGAGGGTGACAGGCGGGCCCCGCCCTCCCCCGCACCTTCGCGCTCTCTCTCTGCCTTTCCCTTCGCGGGTTTCCTGAATTTGCAGTTTTGTCCTAGCTTCCTCCTGCTCGCGATTTACAGTTAGGGACAGTGAATGCTTAATGTAGAAGGTGGGGCAGGTAAAGAACGCTTCTTCAGTGGGCGGTTTGTGTGGTTCCATGGGGATTAGGGGGTGGTTCAACGAGGTGAAAAGGGAAGTGGGGGGAAAATAAAGTTGTGTCTACGTAGATGTAACTCCGAGAGAACTGACTGGGTCAGAGTGCCATTACCTGTGTTGCGATTATCCCAGGACACAGAGATTAGCATCCTGGCCATTGTTGGGAAAAGAACCTAGAGTCATAGAGGTATTGTTGATTCTTATGTAAAGAAATTGTTGTATGTTACTAGGTCATAAGTGTGCACAGTTACTCCTTTCATTTGGAGCTAATTAGATGTTTTTAGTAGTAGGGCATGATATAGGTAAAAGATAACCTGAAATTTCAGTTCTGGTTTTGCTTTTAGGCTGAATTTATTAATAATTGCACCCTACATTCACCCTATTTTTTTTTTTTGGTAGATTTTAAAACTTTACAAAAAGAGCCAATGGCCACACACACGGAATAAGTTGTGCAGTCTTCCAAACATTTTACTGATATTAATTTTACTGAACATTTTACTTATTACCTGAGACATGACAGAAAAACTAGTATTGAAGAAGGATTTAGACTTCTGTCAGAGCAGCAACCACAGTATCATTATCCATCTCCAGTGGATAAAGATGGGTTGACAGTACAATGTAAATAGTATATAGGTGTCCAATATTAAGCATCTGCTCATTTTCTTTTCTTGTGTGTCTGAGGGTGTTTTTATCTGTTTGAAAGGGCGGGAACTTGATTCCTTCTGTTCTAACATATATACATATATATATAAATACTCTATGTAAGTGATTTATTGGGAATTCAGAGTAATTTTATTTTTAACTACAGAAAGAGGAATTGAGGTACCTATTTTCCACTTTTCTTTACAGTGGCATCTCTAAAAGCAAGATTGGTATATTTTTTAATTGTACAGTGCTTCAGTGTTTAACAATAATAATATGTATAGCATAATTAGTTTAAAATCTTTTACTAAAAATTCATTTTCAATTTAATAACTAGAGAAAATTACATGTTTTAGCATGTATTTTTATTTTATTGTTTTTATCTCCATAATAGTCCTGCAAATGTGTTCTCTTCCTCCTTACCACACTAAGATCACACATTATATCAGGATATGAGCAAAATGGTGTCATACAAGGAACATGGGCTCTAGCTGGAGTCAGACAGAGCTAGATTTAATTTCCAGCTCAGCCACTAACTAGCTTAGTTTCTTGGAAAACTTAATCTTTCTGAGCCTCAGTTTCCTCATCTGTAGAATAGGTAGGATAATGTCTATCTTCTAAGATGTGAGAATTAAAAGCAATATAGATAAGATGTCTGGCACTAAGTTATGATGATCCTTAATCAGGAGATGAGAAAAAGTCAGAGAGGCTGAGATTTGATGGTAAATTAGTTGAGTATTGTAAAAATGAGACAGAAACCTAGATGTTTTGAATCCCAGCTTTAAGCTTTCACACTATGCTAAGATCTTTACTGTAATTTTAGTAAAGTAGAAGAAAATAATTTAACATTAGAAATTTGAATCATTTTATTTAAACTTCTCAAATATTAAGAGCAAACTGGTAATTGGAATTTTACATAAATGAGAATTCTTTAAATTATAAGAAATCAACTTCTTTTAATTTTAGTATAGTATAAAAATTATTTAACTTTCCTTAAAACTTTTGAGTTTGAAATAAAATAAGGTTCTTCGCACTAAATAGTAGATGAAATGGGAATTTCTTAAATAGTTCTCATGTGTAATTCTGATTTCAAGTTGCTTCAAGAGTCTTCTGAAAGCTTAGTTTGATCCCAGCCCTGTCACTCTATAGTTTGTGATCTTAGGCATAATTTTGAGTCCAGTTTCTTTACTTAAAGAACCAAAAGATTTGATCTCTAAGATGCTGTTCAACTGTAAAATTCTATGACTTCTAGATTAAAATGTGATTTAAAAAAAAGTGCTGCATGTTCAAATCACCTTTGGAACAAGAGGAAATGAAAATTGAGAATAATTGGGAATTTTATAGAAACACTGATGTATAGTTGTGTGGATGGAATCTACATGTATATATTTTTAAAATTTGGGTGTTACATATGTAGAGAAGTGGTTCTGAATTGAATCTGGAGTTATTAGAAAAATCTAGGAAGATTTCCCAAAGCATACTGTTTCTACCTTTTCTCTACCCTTTGTTGACCATTAGTTTTGATTAAAATATGTTGAATGCTGTTAAAAGTAAGTGGGTAATGAAGAGTTCTTGCCAACATTCACTTCCATACTATACGTTGCTTACACCTTTTTAGTTTATTTATTTTGAAATTTTAAAAACCTTCATTGCTATTTTAGTTCAAATTACTAGGGCAAAAGAGACTTGTCAAATCCAAATGCTTTTGTAATATAGCTTAAAGTGCTAAGATCAGAAATCCAAACTTTTCAAAGTATAAAATCAGTGGATCTTTCTCATCTCCCCAAAATGTTATAGTAAAAAATTACTACTTTTGTAAAGTGCCTTGGACTCCCTTGAAAAAGGTGTAAGAAAGGGTGTTTTTACATTTTAATGCTTATATTTGGCATTATATTTCCTCCTCTTGTACAGTTTATATATCTTGTTTGGTTGGTTTGTAGATTTTCCATAATCTAAATAAAATGAGGTTATTAGAAATCTACAGTTGTTAATTTTATCTTTCATGAGAATATATTCTGATTTGATATCTTCATTTATTGTTAGGAACAAGGAATGAGAATTTCCTTTAATTTGGCAACTGTAGGAGTCAGGCACATCTTTCTACCACAAAGGTAATGATTTTCTAGTCAAGGGCCCTTGGTGGTGAGGCTGAGATATAGAACTAACTTGAAAAAGATAGTAAGGTTATTCTTAATTTTTGCAAAAGCAGTCATCAGTGTGAAATTATATAGTTTTAAATTAATGATTAAAATCAGATAAAGTTGTTATTCAGAGTAAATTTTAAAAACTAAACATTTACTTCAAATTAATATTGCCAAAAGTGTTCAAGATACATTTTCATGAAATCTTAGTGGATTAGCTCCCTGTTCCCCATGCTTGATAAACTTCTAACTTTCCTTTTCTTTTCCTTATTATTATTTACTGCCCCTCAATTACTTGATCCTGATTATTTTCTATTGCCCTAGTTTCTGATAAAAATGTATTTTTATCCATATTTTTACTCCCGTAAACTGAATTCTTAGATTATAAGATTTTTAAGATTGTTTCTCTTCCGTGTTTGGTAATCTTTGTTTATACTTATCTTTTAGCCAAGAGTCAAGGAAGAATAAGTTGCTTTGTAGAAACAGTTGTTAAAGCTTGGGCATTTTATGTTAAGAAGTTTGAAGGTTTTAATATTCAACTTGATTTTCGTTACTTAGAAGCAAATGTTTGGAAATTAAAGTTTGTGGTGTTAGTGTTTTAGCTTATTTCTCAAGTAACTTTTATACTCAGAGCAAGAGATGACAAAGTAAATATGGCTAGCTGGAATGTTTTGTATGGGCCAGGAATTGAGAATGATTTTACAGGTGAACATTTGCAATCAATTTGATGATAGGGAATGCTAACTTTGAATCTCAATTATGTAAAATGTTATCCCCCAAAAAGAGTTACATTCTCATTAGTAGACCTATGTTACAAAAAAATTGTATACATTATTATATTATTATATTTTGAAGTTCATCAATTAAAATTGGTGCAAATTTGTTTTCCCTCTTGTTACATAAGAACCTATATAATATCCTTGACCTCGCCTCTTGTTCTGCAAAGCCTAAAATATTTACTTTCTGGCCCTCTACAGAAAAGAATTGCCTGCTTCTGACTTTTAGTTTTAAAGAAACATACCTGCAAATTTAACTTTTGCTACAAAAATAGCCATGTTTATTGTACACGTTCTGATCCTCAATAATTGTTCAAGATAGGTGTAATGATCCCTGGTAATTGCTTGTGTTCTATTGTCTTTGTACAGATTAAGTAGATACAAAATACTTCAGCTAAATTTACTGTTAATCTTGGCTCAGGTAACATCATTCTTCATTTCTTTGTCACAGTCAGATAAAATTCAATCAGCCTAAAGAAAGTTGCTTTTGGAAGTTATACTTTAGTTACCCTTTGTCTTCCTTAGAGCCTCTAGAGAAGACTCCATGTAAATTCTCGAGTGTGGAGTAATCAGCTTAAGGGGGTACTTAAAATACCATTTTTAACTTAATTTGATTAATACTTACAATGATTTACCTTATTACTCAGCATTTTGTTGAGTGACCTGTTTAGGTCTTATTGATTTCCTTTTAGACAGATTTACATTCAAAATGGAAGTTTCCAGTCATCCTTCTATACAGTGTAAAAAATGCATGTCCTTTAAATTTCTCCTTTCCCACCGCATTAAATTCTTAGTCTGGTTCTTAGGAATACGATGTATTTTTAGAAGTACTAAGAAGAAATGCCAATTTGATTTAGATGAACAATTACAGTGGTAGCAAAAGAAAGCTGAGAAATTGGATAACTCTTAAACTAATCTACTCATCTACATCTGTTCTGTTTTGCCTCTGGTTCTTTGTCTTTGAATGTAAGCTAATGGGCAAGTTTCCAGACTGTCTTTGTATTCTGCACTGGCCTCGGATGCTTTTGACATTTAATAAGCATTAATTTTTTAAAATAATGGAACTGTAGCTCCTCTTCCACTTGGTAGCTTTTTTCTTTCCAAGATAGGAACTATTTACTTTAGTACGAACTTTGTTTTTTGTTTTTTGAAGCTGATGGGTTGTTATACCCAAAAGATTTTATTACAATCTTGACATTAAGTCAGGCTACCCTTGACTTTTAGGAGATAAAGGATATAGCGATTATTTTGTGATAAAACTTATAAACTGAGTTAAATTTATTAAGAATTGTAATCAATATTGGACATTTTTTGTATACAAAGTGCATCTCTGGGCATAGTGAATGATAGGAAAAGTTTGGGGATGGGACCTCTTTTTTTCTCTTTTTAAAGCAAAGGACCTTTCTTATGGAGCCTGAAGTCTTTTGGGGAAGATGAAACAAACACATAACAGGAAAACTAATCATTCCTAGGTGAGTGGCACAGACAGAATATCCTTTAGTAGTTCAAAGGAAGATGAGATCACATCTGACTCTAATGACCATGGAAAGCTTTGTGTTGGAAATGGGCTTTGAGCTGGGACTTCAAGGATAAATATCACTTCTAAAGGAGAGGTTTGGGTGCATTCCAAGAAAGGTGATTAATATGAGCAACGATCTAGTGGCAGGAAATCAAAAGGTGTATAGAGGAAGTAGGAATAAGGGCAAAATAGCTGATGCCAGGTAGTGGATAGTCTTGGGTATTTGATAATGAATATATTAAATTAGGAAAGTGACATGATTGATACAGTGTATATCACTTAGGATTGGGTTCAGCAAGGAATAACTAAGATTTTCATTCTCATGTAAAATGCCTTAGGAAGACAGTGTGCCGCTGATATGAAGGCTCTGTTTTGCTGAGTCCTCACTGTTTAGTTTCATGCCCTGCCATTCTTAGGAACTGGCTCTCATGCTCACGTTCCAGGATGGAGGTTAGGGTTCTAATTGCCTTTTCCCAGCAGTAGTGTAGAAAAAGGGATGAAGAACAAAAGGATAAATGCCTTTTAAAGAAGTTTCTTGAAAGTTGCCACATACCACCTCCACTTAATGTCAAGGCCAGATTAGCTGTAAGGAAGGCTGAAAAAAAATAGTCTTTATTTTGATAACAAGGTTCTCAGCTAGTGAGAGTTTTATACTATGAAAGAAAGGTAGCACAGAAATCAGGGTGGGAGTGGTTATCAACCTCTGTAACAGGGTTATAGGAATATTTATCTGGTGGTAAAATGGTATGTCATCTGGATGAGAGCTAGATCATCTGGCTGTGAGAGTCTAGTAAGTGGTTTAGAAACTGGAGTTAATAATCGTTGCATTTTTATATTGCTTATAATACTGTGTTGAACCTGATTTCATAGTAAAAGGCATTAATTGCTGTTTTTTATGTGAAAAGCAAATTAGGTATGTGGCTTTGTTGATAAGTTTGGTTTGGTTGTTTTTTTTTTTTTTTTTTGGAGATAGGATCTTACTCTGTTACCCAGGCTGAAATGCAGTGGTGCATTCATAGGTCACAGCAGCCATGAACTCCTGGGCTCAAGGGATCCTCCCACCTCAGCCTCCCAAGTAGCTACGACTACAGGTATGCACCACCATGCCTGGATAATTTAATTTTTGTAGAGACAGGGACTCACTGTGTTTCACAGGCTGGTCTTGGACTGCTGGCCTCAAGTGATTTGCCTTGGCCTCCCAAAGCACTGGGATTACAGATTTGAGCCACTGTACCTGGCAAGTTTTTTTTTTTTTTAAACAAGTTATAGAAGGAATGTTGAGTATCATTACCTTCCTCTTGTCTTCTTCAGCCTCTTTTTTCCATCTCTCTTCAGCATATAAATGTGCTGTAGTTTTTCCTCTTAAAAGACAAAATAATCCTATCTTGATTTTGTTTAACAATAAAGCTATTAATAATGACTAACATTTTTTTGAGAGTTTACTCTGCCAAGAATTTTACATTCATTATGCGAGTTGATACAGTGACACTTAAAAGGGTAACGTTATTTTCTCTGATTTTTTTTGTGGGGTGGGGGGACTTCTGCTTAGGACATCTGAGGTTTGTTAGCTGGTAAAAAGTGTGTGAGTGGAAGCAGAACAAAGAGTTCAGTATTTGACTTGTTAGAATGAGATGCCTTGCGACATCCAAGTTGGAAATAATGAATAGGCAGTTGAATATATGAGTTTAGAGTTCGGGAGGAGATTGAGACCATAGTTATACATTTTTGAAAGTTAATCAGCATAGATGTATAAAGGCATAAGATGAGATAAAAGCAAGAGTGAGTGATTTATTTATAGATCCAAGAAAAGTGAGAAGGTCCAAAGACAGCCCTGAGTCACACTAGTGTTTAGAGGATGGGAAAATGAGGAGGAGCTAGCAAAGGAGACTGAAAAGGAGCTGCCAGAGAGGTAGGAGAAAAACAAGGAAAGTATGGTATCCTGGAAACCAGTTTCAAGGAAGAACATGTGAACAATCATGCCGAATGCTGCTGCTCATGGTTCACAAAAAGCAAGACTGAGAGCTGATCTATGATTTAGTGACATTAAAAGCAGTGGTGACCCTCACAGTAAATGGCATCATCATCCACTTGGTTTTTCATGCCGGAAACCCTGGAAATCAACCTAAATGTATTTGCCTCATCCCATCTCTAGACATTAAATTTATTGGTTCTACTTCTCTATATTTTGTGAATCAGTCTTCTCTTTTCCATCTTAGTTTATATTCTCAACATTTTTCATCTAGATTATTGCACTAGCGTTTTGTCTACTTTCTCTGCCTCTAGTCTGGTATTCTTTTTAATCCCTCTCCGCATTGCTGCCAGAGTGATCTTTTAAAAAGGAGTGTCTGAATGTTTTATTTTCTTGCTTAAAATTTCTTCTATGGCTGGCTCTCTCTAGCATTCAGAATACTGTTCAAACCCCTTAACATCGAATGTAGTTTTCTTCACGATAGGCGACTTTCTACTTCTCTGGCCTCATCTGCCACTCCCCTACCTTTTGCTCTAGCCGTAGCAAACTACTCTAGTTTCTGGAATGTGGCATGCTGATAGATCTACCTGAAATGATTTTCCTTTTCTTATTCTACCATGTTTTTGAAAGTTAGTTCCTGTCAATATTATGGAAAGTTTTCCCTGATTCCTTTCTTTCCCCATCTGATAGATATGCTTCTTCTAGGTTTTGTAAGTGCTAGCTTATGGCCTGTCATAACATTATCATATTTTATCCTGTAATGATTGATAAATGTGACTTTCTGTCCCACTAGTCTGTAATTCTTTTGTGGCACAAACAATATATTTTTCCATTTTGTATTCTCATCCTGTAGCACAGTGCGTCACCTAACACGGACTCAGGTATGAATTAATGAAAGAAACTTGATACAATCTGAATGGTATTATGGCTCTAAAGGGTTACTAAAATTAGCCAAGGAAAATCTTATATTCTATAAGATCAAACTTGTATAACTATGATATCCATCCACGTTTAAAAACAAAACAGATTTGCTTGTTGAACAATAATAGAGGGATTGCTAAAAATTTAACGAACATGTTGATTGGCAGATACTGCAGCAAAGATGGGAAGTGCATGATTTTAAAAATGCCATAAAATACCCCCAAACACACATATTTTTTGAGGCTGAAAGAAATACTGTTACATGTTTGTTAATTCTGAAAAATTGGAAATTCTAGACCAACCACCAGTTACGTAGATTATAGTTTAATTTCTAAAATTAATTAAAATGAATGAATGAGTATATGACATTAATAGTATCTAATAGCGTTGTTCATCAATATGCTGAACAAGTTGGCTTTTGTTCTAAGCTTTCAGGTCTTACATTATATACAATTATATTTAGTTTTAAAAAATGTTCTGGGCCTTGACAATTTTTGGTAAATCTGTAGCACAGGAGTGAGGATTTCTGCTGGTAAGTTTTCATGACAGACACAGACACACATCCACTTTCCAAGCAAGATGCCGAGCTCACTGGAAAGGGCGGAAAATCATAGCTCGTGATGGCGGCGGGAGTGGTACCGTGTCTCCGTTACATAAAATAGAATCTCCTCCAGCCCCACCCGCCTGCCACGTGACCACAGCACTCTGGGAGGCTGAGGCGGGCAGATCGCTCAAGGTCAGGAGTTCGAAACCAGCCTGAGCAAGAGCGAGACCTCGTCTCTACTATAAATAGAAAGAAATTAATTGGCCAACTAAAATATATAGAAACAATTAGCCGAGCATGGTGGCACATGCCTGTAGTCCCAGCTACTTGGGAGGCTGAGTTAGGAGGATTGCATGAGCCCAGGAGTTTGAGGTTGCTGTGAGCTAGGCTGATGCCACGGCACTCTAGCCAGGGCATCTCAAAAAAAAAAAAAATGTTCTGAAAGTATTTGTTTCATCTTGATTTTTTGAAAGACATAATGTAGTTTTTCTTCTCTCTTTTAAAAATCTGGCATGAGGTCTCAAAGTTTGAATTATGGTGGAAGCAATGAAAGTGAAATTCAAAGATAGTAAGCATATTGCTAAGGAAGAATTAGTAGCATGTGGGGATTAATGTCAAAGATGATGCCAATCTTTTGAGGTTGGATGCTTGGGACAATGGCGGTACCATTTACAGGTATCAGTTAAACAACCACAGGTCGGTTGTAAGGTTAAGGGATCCAGTGAACTATCATTATGTTTTTTTTTTTTTTTTTGAGTCAAGTGTTTAGTGAAGCATAACCAAAGAGGATTAACATCATATATGCATGGTGTATCTTTCAGAAGATCACTGTGGATTTGAAATAGAGATGGAAGGAGATTCAAGTGGAAAGGAAGATGTATTCAACCAAGTACATCTAGGTACATAAAAATGGGACTAGGTATAGCAATAAGACCAGTGATGATTCAGAGAGGGTGATATAATGGGTGGCATATGACGTGAGGCAGCATGAGAATATTGTTGAGGAGTAAGCCTGGGCACAAAGGCAAAGGCCACTACTATTTCAACATTACTTATATGACTGTACAAAAACAGTGTTTTGTGTGGAAAAGACTATATATTTCCTTAAATACAAAGCCCTAATTATTCATATTAATTATTTATTTCTTTGATCTACCCTATTTTATGGCTGGGGCATACTTAACAAAGCCCTTTTCATCAGTTATGTCCTAAGCAGTTTTTGTAACTTGGTAACTTAGTAAGACTTTTGAGGGGAAAACTAAAACTTCATGGTGGAATTTATTTATTTTTTTGTTTGTTTGTAGAAATGAGTTATTTGCCATATATACAACTTTGTGTATAGAAATTTGCATATAAAACTATGTTTCCAACTCTAATAGTCAAGGTGGTCCTGGGATGATGGCTACTTGTAATGACAAAATTGTTGTTAATCTTTATTTTAGATTAAAAATATGAAGATTTGATAGTATTGTTTAAAATATTAGCATATTAATTATTGGTACCAATTTTATTTTAAAATTTAATGTCTTAAATTGACATTCATATTTAAATTATGGTATGTTATTTAAGATTATGGAAAGCAGCACGCCAGGGCAGTCAGTGGGAAAAAGAGCAACTTTGGCACTAGACAGATTTGATTCTGTGACTATTATGAATTGAATCATGTTCCCCTAAAAGATAGATTGAAATCCTAACTCTTAGTACCTGTGAATGTGACCTTATTTAGAAATAGGGTTTTTGCAGATGAGACTGTTACGATAGGCCCATATCTGGTATATCTGGTATGCTTATGAGAGGAAACAGACACAGAGGGAAGACAGAGATGTAGAAAGAATGCCATGTTCTAACAGAGGCAGAGATGGAGTGATGCAGTTGTAAGCCAAAGAACTCGAAGAATTGTTGGCCACTGCCAGAAGCAAGGAAGAGGTAAGGAAAGTTTTTACCCAGAGCCTCAAAGGGAGGGAGTATGGCCCTGCTGACACTTTGAGTTTGTATTCTAGCCTCTAGACCTGTGAGAGACTAAATTTCTCTTGTACTAAGACAACCATTTTGTGTTAATTTGTAACAGCAGTCCTAGAAAACTGATGTAGTCATATATTAGCTTTGGTCTTGGGCATTTAACCTCTGAATCTCACTTTCCTCATTTGTGAAAGACTAAGAACAGTTCTAGCATGGAGTAAGTACTTGGGAAATAATTGCTGCCTTTGCTATTTATTGCTCTCCTTTCTTCAAAGACAATCTATGTTTATATATTACCTAATTCATTTATCATTTCCAAGTTTGAGACTGTGATTTACTAATTGGATTAGAAGTAAGAGCCTTGCCTTATGGTTCCCACCCACTTAGATTTTCTAATTTATAGAAACACAATAAATTTCATATGACCCATAGAATTTTTTAGGATATGAAGGATTAAACTTTTTTGTAATTGTAAGTTTAGAATTAAGCTTTTAATGATATTTTTGAACTAATTTTCCAAAATAAAATTAGAGTTACTATGAGTTTTCTAAAAAGTCATTTCAACTGCTAACTTTTATGAGATTCTAAATAATTTAAATATGGTTATTTATTTCTTCTACCCTTTATCTGATTACTAAATCCTAGTTTTATCATTGCTTTTTAGAGCAATTAGGTTAATCTGGTGCTGTCCTGTTTATCTGTATTTGAGGCGGAGGAGGGTATTTTGCTACACTGATATATTATCTATTTAATAAAAAGGAAGCAGTTTAAGTACTTTAAAAATATAATCTGTCATGGGATTAATTTAAAAAAAAACTTCTAAAATGTTCAGTACTCCAGGATACTCTGCTGCCTTATTGTACCTCTTTTACTTCTTTTACTCTCAAAATCCATACCCACCTTCTCTCATATCAGGGCCTAGATTACACAGATTACTTAGTCTACACTAAGTAACCACTGTGGAAAACTTAGTGGTATCACTAATTTTTGAGTCTTGGGTAGGAAGGAAAGAGTAACTTACATTACTTCCTCTTAGGCAAGAATGTGGACAACTGCTCAGCTCTTACAGCCTTCTCTTTTTGTCTGACAATGCAGAAAAATTTGCTACTATGGTGTCACACCAGTGGCACTAGTATGGCTCATAAAATTAAAGTTTTCTGCTCTGATCATCTAGAAGGGGGTTAATGTCATGGTCTTCCTAGCCCCAGCTGGTATCTGCTATACCTGCTGTCACCTGAACAAGCTTCTTTGATATTTCTGTACCTCACACGAGGTGTCAGTGTCCCTATGAAGGGTGCTATCACTTGAACTTCTCAATGCTGCCATTACCAGGAATACTAGAGTTCTGGAATGGCCCTCTCCACGTTTTTGTCACCTGGGCTACAAAGCCACACTACTCTAGCCTATAGTGGCTCAAAGTCACAAAAGCAATCCCTTAAGCATCTATTCTGCAGTCTAATTCCACTGTTCTTTTTTTTTTTTTTTGACCTGAATTATTACTCATTGCAGTTGTTTTATAGATGTATGCTATAAGAAAATTAGATAACTTGAGAACCCCTGATTGATTCTCAGACTTTTATTTCTAATTCATAACTTTATTTAAAGTCCTAAATTCATGTACAATTTGGGTCTATTCATATGCTAAGTCTTCAATCAGATATAGTCTGTCTTTGTATTGTCTCCCTATAGATAACATCTACTCAGCAGTTCTTGTGGAGAAATTTGTGGACTACTAGACTAGGTTGTGTTTCCGTGTGTTTTACTTCTCGTATCAAAACATCTATTCCATTTTAACAACTATTTTCTGTATTAGACACTGAACTCTAGGAGGTCAGGTACTAGGCTGAATCCTCAATGCCTGGAATATATGGGCACTCACTTAATAGTAGGTAAATGAAGATTACCTAGTAGTAGGTAAATGATGGGACATTCAGGAAGAAATGAAAGTCCCATTTCCTAGACTCTCTTTTAATCTGTTTATTTGCAAATATTTGATTATGTTACATCTTTAAAAATCTCTCCAGTTCTTTATTTCCTGAAGGACATTTTAACATTCAGGGTTATTTAGCTTTCAGAGACTTTATTGTCAGCATTAGTAACCAATTCTGGCTAGTTTAGACAGGAAGGTTATTTATTAGAGGAAGATTGGGTGGCTTTCACACAAAATGGGTGGGAAGTCCAAAGGATCAGATTTGAAGACAGGTGGGAAGGGAGATTTGAAAGCATAAACAATCTGGTCCACAAACCACAGCTGCTGCAGAGTTCTCCCTGCTCAACTACTGCTGCAGCTGCTAATTTAATCATACCCACTCTTGTCTTTATCTCCCAGGATTCAGTGATTTATGTGGGAGCATCTGCTGAGTCTAGATCTTGTGCCTTTGTACTAGCTACCTACCATGGGGTTAGGGAGAGAAAGGACCCAACTCTCTCTTTGGTTTCTGAAGTGGGAGGTGGGGCCCTGCATCCCTTCAGAACTCTCACAGTGGAGAATTCCATAATACCTGCAAGTGTGTTTGGATGCTAGGCAACTTAACAACAATAATAAAACAAATTATAATTATCCATCAGAGGTTTCTCTTCATTCTTGTAATCTGAAGATTCTGAGTGTGTGTATCAGAAAGGATATATCTATTTCATGAGAGAGCATAGTGTTGGAGGTAGGCAGCGCTGGGTTCTTTCTCAGAATTACTAGTTGGGTGATCTTGGGAAAACTACTGAACTTTTCTAAGTGACAGTTGCCTACTTTAAAATAAGAAAAATACTTTGTAGGGCTCTTGTACTTTTAAAATGAGATGATACGTATTAAGTGCTTATAATGCCTGGCAGTTAGTACACATTCAAGTAAACAGTGAAATGTTGGAAGATAGGAGACGTGAAAGGTTTCAGGAGTTTTGCAGGGCTTTGCCTTGAAGGAATCTGTGAACGTGTTAGTTCACAGATCAAAAGCTGTCTAACCACAGGAGGGCATCTCACCAGTCAGAGGCATATGAAAGGCGATGTCTGTGTTGAGACCTGGAGGCCAGTGCCTGATGCTGTGTAAGACAGAACTCTGCATGGGGTCACAGGTTAAGGACTGATTGAAGAATGCCAGCCCAGTGGGCACCTGCAGCTAAAGCCAATTAGCCTCAAGGATAGTTCCTGCTTCACTCCTGACCACTTGTCTCAGTTAATAAGAAACTAGTTAAAGAAATATATAGCCTCTATATTTCTGTTTAGTTTTTCTGCTAATTGACAATTTTATTTTTAACTTGTATACTCGGCTAGATCTATTCTTAACTTAGGGTTTAGAAGTTTATCTTAGAAAAATTTTGTAACCATTTGCTAATGTAGATAGAGTTAATTAAAGGATCTCTTGGAACTTTTGGGGATCCTTAAAACCTAAACGAATTATCTGTACACATAAATCTGTAACCACTACAACTAATTGCTGCACCAATAAATACTGATGCGGGACTTCATTCAGGGCCTCACAGCTCACGGGAATGCTGGAGGACCCCTGATTCCATCATCACATTAAACTATGCTTTAATTATGGTACCAGTTTACCTTCTTAGCCTTGGCTCATTTCCTTCCAACATGAAAACTCTCCATAAACCCAACATATTTATGCTCATTGTTCTTAAATATATGTTGTGCTTTCCACCTTCTTTCTTTTCCATGTGCCCCCCTTTTTCCCATCTTTCTTTTATGTATGGCTCTGTTCAAGTCCTCGTTTCTTCTCAATAAGAAAGTTCCTTTATGCCATCTATTTTGGCACTTAGAATTTTAGTAGTTTTCTTTGTATTCATATGCTATATTTGATAAAGTAGTCTACTAGAGGGCAAAGGGGACTGACTATTCTTGAGAAAAAGGCAATTTAGTAAAAGGAATATTGGGCTTGGAGTAAGAAATTCTTGGTCCTAGCCTAACAGCAGCTATTGCTTTTTGTGTGACCTTGGGCAAGATTCTGAATCTGTTGTTTTTATATAAAATGGAGGTAATGCTACAGGATTTTGGTGAGGATCAGATGATATATGTGTATGAAAGAAAGGGCTATGTAAACTGTTTAAAGCATGACTGCTTTTGTATGTATCTTGAACCTTATATCATGCTTTTCACGTAGAATGGCTTAATATGTTAAAGATTATTGTTTTAGACAGTTTTTTCAGATTTTCCTGGAATCAAAAGACATGTAATTTTTTTATACATTTAAAAAATTTTAATCAATAGATTGTAATGAAAGGATTATAGCTATCCTTTGATTTTGTTCAAGTGTAACTTAGTATTCAGTGATTATTCTTGATTCCAATAAAATGTTCAGTTTTATTATACTGTGGTATAATTTATTAGATTTCAAATTCTTTTTATTCGGTTAAATAAAAATATATCTCCTTACTTAATCACAACTGATGATCTCTTTCAGACTTTCCCCTAGTAACTGATTCTAAAGAATGATTTGAGAGGTTTCTATTCAAAAGTATAGAGTATGGAAATTGGCCCAGCTATCAATTTTCTTCTTAAAAAAATCCTTAGATTAGTATTAAGAAAGAGGAAGAAAATGTATAGAGACTTAAAAATATAGTTTGTTCTTCTAAATCATCTCAGCTTTCATCCCTCCAACGTCATAAAACTTGATGTTTAAATAAACTGTTGTGCATGAATAGACCCTGGATGCAAAGTTGTGGTCCAGTAGGTCTAGTGAAAAATTGTATAGGTTTTGCCTCTCTTCATTTAGGAGTCCTGTGTTATTAGTTTGTTTTAGTTACGTGCCTTGATTCTTTGCAATGAAAGAAAATTTTCTCTAAACAAAGTTTCACTAGTAAATAAGCTGTGATGGAAAACATTTTTTAAGGAGAATCTATCAGAATTTGACAAAACCAAGTTTTATTAAGTGACTATATGGTTTTTCAAAAGTGTGTTGTAATTAGATGCTAGCTCTATTTTCCAGATATATGTTTTAACCTTCTTCTCTTTTTTCAATTATAAACAGAAATTGAACACCCATATAAAGTTTATATGTTCAGTTTTTTTCAGAAATCTTATTAGATGACTAATTGTTATTAAGTTATGGATAATTAGGACTGTCCAACATAAAATTCTTACTTATCAAGAGAATGAAAAGACAATATTTTCTCCACAGATGGGGAGAAAATATTTGCAAATGACATACTGATTAAAGGTGATTATCCAAAATATACAAAGAACTCTTAATAATCACAATAAGAAAATGAACAAGCTGATAAAAAATGAGCACAAGACTTCACCAAAGAGAATATATAGTGTCTTAATCAGCTGGGGTTGCTATAACAAAATACCATAGACTGGGTGGCTTGAACAACAGACATTTATTTCTCATAATTCTGGAGGCTGGGAAGTCCAAGATCAAGGTACTGGTAGATTCTGTTCATAATGAGAGCCCTCTTACTGGCCTGTAGATGGCTGTCTTCTTGCTTTATCCTCACATGATAGAGACTGATACAGATCTGGTTTTCCTTCCTCTTCTTATAAGGACATTAATCCCATGATGGAGACTCCACTCTCATGACTTAATGTAAATCTAATTACCTTTCAAAGGCCCCACTTCCAAATACCATCACACTGGGAGTTAGGGTTTCAACATATGAATTTTTGGAGAACAGAAACATTCAGTCTATAACATGCAGATGGAAAGTAAGCATATAAAACATGCTCAACATCATCTATCATTATGTTAGATTTTAGTCTGAAATGTCAGTTCTTGCCACGCCCATGGCTGAAGAATGACCAGATATGCCAAAGTTAGGCAAGCATGAAAATGAGGTTTACTGAGGACAGAAAGATAGAATTATAGGGCAAGAGCAAGATATAGGTTTATAGAGTGTGATACATAGGCCACAGAAGACGAAAAGACCCATTGTCTCAGCAAAGGGAGAGCAAAGGGAAGGTTGCAAAAAGGACCTGGTTATGGTCAGCATCTTGTTTTTTAGTGCCTGGATTGGGACCTCCCTCATGGCTCATATGTCACTATGGAACCACTTTGATTGGACAGTTGGGAGTTGCATGACCTGAGTCTTACTGCACATGCAGATCTCCCATGAGCCTCTCTGAAAGCCCATTGCAGGGTGTGAATTTTAGCAGCACCCACTTTCGTCCCTAGGAGACCAGAAATCCCTCACTATCTACCTAACAATTAGAGAATTACAAATTAGAACAGCCATGAGATACCACTACATACCTAGTAGAGTGTTAAAAACCCAAAACACTGACAACAAATGCTGGTGAGAATGTGGAACAACAGGAACTATCATTCAGTAGTGGTGAGAATGCAAAATGGTACAGCCCCTTTGAAAGACAGTTTGACAATTTGTTGCAAAAGTAAACATCCTCTTACAATATGATCCAGTAATTGCACTCTTTGTATTTACCCAAGTGAGTTGAAAACTTACCTCCATACAAAAACCTGTACATGGATATTTATATAAACTTTATTCATAATTGTCATAACTTGGAAGTAACCAAGATATCCTTTAGTAGGTGAATGGATAAATAAACATCCAGATGGTGGAATATTATTCATTGCTAAAAATAAATGATCAATGAACCCATGAAAAGACGTAGAACCCTAAATGCTTATTTCTAAGTGAAAGAAGCGTGTCTGATGTGGCTACATATTCTGTGATTCCAACTATATGACATTTTGGAAAAGGCATAACTATGGAGACAATAAAAAGATTAGTCATTGCCAGGAGTTAGCAGGGAGAGAGGGGTGTGAATTTTTAGTATACAGAGGATTTTTACAGCAGTGGGACTATTCTGTATTATATTATAGTGGTAGATAGATGTCATTATACATTTGCCAAAACCCATAGAATATACAGCACCAAGAGTGAACCCTAATGTAAACTCTGGACTTTGAGTGATGATATGTCAGTGTAGGTTCATCGATTATAGCAAGTGTACCACTGCGGTATGAGATGTTGACAGTGGGGAAGTTGTGCATGTGTGCGGAGCAGAGGGTATATGGGAACTCTGTACTTTCTGTTCAATTTTGCTGTGATCCTAAAAGTATAAAAAAATAAAGTCTATGTGCAAATTTTCATGTTCATAATATGAAATTTAGTTATCAGGCCAAGTCTTCTGACATCAACCAGTACACTGCAATTCAGTTCTGATACTAAGCACCCTGTATCAAACTCCACAGGTTTAAGAGCATAGCACCCAACAAGACTGCCCCTGCTTCAGATACCAATTGCAATTCAAGTCTCCAGGCCACTCACCCTTCTTTCCAACTGGCTTCAAATCCAGGGATTTTGTTCCCAAGACCCTCCTTGCTATCTCGCCATGAGATTTGCTTCACCTCAGATGCTGGTCACAAGTTTGGGGACGTCCAGGGCATCCACACTTCTGGCTGTGTACTTAGCAGGGGTTCTTGGAAGAGGTACACATGGTGGGGTTTGGGAGATTCATTAGCGCAGAGCTTTCGTGTCCTTTCCCTGTATATGCAGAGCACATCACCTTCCTGGCACATCGATAAGTTCACCAACCAGAAGGCTCTCCTTCACCTCATTGTTCAGAGTTTTTATTGGAACTTCATGATGTAGGCATGATTGATTGAATGTTGGCTAACTGGCTGAACAAAATTTCCAGCCCTACTCTCCTCCCCAGAGGTTGGGCTGGGCCAAAGCTCCTAATCATACCATTGGTCTTTCTGGTGATCTGCTGCCTTCCTGAGCCATCTCATTAACATAAACTCTGATGTGAAACAAAGGGCTTATGAACAACAAAGATACTCCTATCACCTGGGAAATTCCCAGGGTAAAAACTTCCTGCCCAGGAACCCCACATAAAGACAAGACAAATTCAACACCAGGTTTGAAAACCTAATAGTTGATTTTTTTTTTGTATTTGAAAATCTACCATGGAAAGCTGAGGTGACTGAAGAGTATTTAAGATTGAAAGATTTAAGAGGAAATGCTGATTTATTTATTAATCTAGTATTTTAATAGTTTAGACTTTATAGCTATTTAAATCTTTATACTTCATACAGTTTTGAATTTTACTTTTATGATTTTATGCATAAATGTATTTCTTTTGGTAAAAGGAGAGAGGACTTTACTTGGAAAGGTCAACCAGTAGAACAACAGAGGAATGACCCTTGATAGTTTTTACTACCTCACACTGTCTGAATAAATAGATGACCTTAAAAACAGCTTTAGCTTGCTTCATTGGACTTATTTTCCCTTTTAATAGCAAGGTATTTCAGAGTGTTTTAGGAATCTGCTTTGTCCAAGGAAATGCTTATATTTTTTTCTTGCAGATTGATTATACCGGAACAGAGCCTTCCAGTCCCTGCAATAAATGTTTGTCTCCTGATGTGACACCTTGCTTTTGTACCATTAACTTCACACTGGAAAAGTCATTTGAGGTCTGTGTTTCCAAGTAATGTGTTAGAAAAAAATATGCTTTTGAAAATACTGACACTGTAGTAAATGTTTTTTACTAGGTGGTTTCTTTTTGTAGACAAGTCACTTGAATTTATTGGAATCCATATACTTTTGAGGAAGATTGTTTTATGTTTGGCTGTTGCGTTTTGCTGTCTGGTAATTAAACACATTTATTTGAATGGTTTACTTTAGTTAGTACTTGAAGACAAAAATTGAAGACATCATATTGTATCCTTTCACTGGAAAATTTTATAACTGTACAAATCAATTTTGTATCAAGTTTATATCTTTATGTACTGTATTTTTAAATTATTGCTCAAATTGTTTTATATACTTTTAATACTAAAACAAGTTTTATTTTAGAAAATAAATACTAATTTTTCCATCATTTAATTGAATTTTTCTGAGATATAAAGAATTACAAAAAATGCAAACACTCATTAAAAGCTTATTGATTTTATTTTTGATATGTAGTTAGAAATCCATTGTGTGTACGTGTGTGTGTCTTTTGTGTTCACACTGATCTGTTGTTCTTCTTGGTAACTGAGCACATGCTAAAGGACATAAAGATTCAGAATAGTTATGAAAAGACCAATTTGTACTCTTCTCTACCTGAAAATTGTTATTCAGGGAGCAAAACTGCTTTAATACATACCAACTTTTTAGATTTTCTACTCTGAGATTTTCTAAAGGCAGTGATGACTTTGTTAGTCTCTGGTAGATGGTTGCCCTCTAGTGGCTGTAGATGCTCTTGCACGGAGCTAAAGGGCAGGATAATGCTGCCTTTGGGAAAAAAACATGGAAACAAATTTGGTAGAAGACAGAAATTTAATTCTTTAACTTTGTTTCAGCAGAGATAAAATAAAAGTTTAAAGCATCTTTAAAAGTTCGTTGTTTTTCAATGTGATTGGAAAACTCTAAAGATGCAATAAGTTTTGCTTTTGTCAAAAAAGGCAAAATTGAAGTAATGAAATACTTGTAATGATTTAGCAGCTCCATTAGTCCCCTCCCCGATTCAAAAAACAGTTATTCCAGAAATTCCCCTCTGTACAGGTGATCAACCTCAGATTGTTTCTCTTGTGAGTTCTATGTTTCTTCACAAGCCCAAACTTTATTTTTATTTATTTATTTTTTTTGAGACAGAGTCTCACTCTGTTGCCAGGGCTAGAGTGCCGTGGCGTCAGCCTAGCTCACAGCAACCTCAAACTCCTGGGCTCAAATGATCCTCCTGCCTCAGCCTCCCAAGTAGCTGGGCCTACAGGCGTGTGCCACCATGCCCGGCTAATTTTTTCTATATATTTTTAGTTGGCCAATTAATTTGTTTCTATTTTTAGTAGAGACGGGGTCTCGCTCTTGCTCAGGCTGGTTTTGAACTCATAGCCTTGAGTGATCCTCCTGCCTCAGCCTCCTGAGTAGCTGGGACTACAGGCGTGTGCCACCATGTCCGGCTATTTTTTTCTATATGTTTTAAGTTGTCCAGCTAATTTCTTTTGATTTTTTAGTAGACACGGGGTCTCGCTCTTGCTCAGGTTGGTCTCAAACTCCTGGGCTCAAATGATCCACCTGCCTTGGCCTCCCAGGGTGCTAGGATTACAGGCGTGAGCCACCACGCCCGGCCTGGATTCTTAATTGAGATAATACTTTTTAAAAAAAGTATATTCATTGTCTCTGTGTGATGTAATTTTCATACTCCCTGCCCTCCCCAAAAAGGTTTTCATGTAAACATTTCCTTTATATAGAGGGAAAATTTACGTGATTTGACACTTGAAAATCAAGCTTTAAGTAAATGAAGCTATGAAGATAGCAAGTCAAAGCATACTTATAATGTTACTGAATTCCTTTTAATTGAGGATAAGAATATAGAAAATAGAGGTTGCAAACAGAAAGGAGAAAATAGCTTAATGTTTTTGCTACCTCTAAAAATTTTAGTCATTCGGGATGGCTTCTTAGCATCTTCTAAATAATCATAGTGTATGTATGTTACCCTTCTTCTCAAGTTATTTTGAAGTTGGCTCAACTAAATAAATACATTAAAGTACTTTTTTGATTATTATAAAGTGACTCATTATTTCAGATACTTTACTAATTACTAGTTTAATTGCTAATATTATATAGTGTCCTATGGAGAAATTTATTATATCCCAGTTCAAGTTTAGAATTTACTTCGACAAAAAATGAAAGTTTGATTATTATCCCTCTGAAAAGTTGGTGCTACTTGGGTGAAGATCAGTCTGAATTAGAGAAAATTTTAAATTGAAAGTAGCTCAGAGTAGGCTGATAGATTCAATGAAGATTGGTTTTTTTGTTTGTTTTTGAGACAGGGTCTTGCTCTGTTGCCTGGGCTAGAGTGCAGTGGCATCATAGTAGCTCACTGCAACCTCAAGCTTCTAGCAATAAGCTATCTTTCTGCCTCAGCCTCTCAAGTAGCTGGGATTACAGGTGCATGCCTGGCTAATTTTTCTACTTTCTGTAGAGATGGAGTCTCCCTCTTGCTCAGGCTGGTCTTGAACGCCTGGGCTCAAGCATCCTCTCCCCTCAGCCTCCCAAAGAGCTAGGATTACAGGCATGAGCCACTGTGCCCGGCCAGAAATTTATTTTTTAGTATAAATAGTACTTCTCTGAAGTCATTAAGGGTAGTTTGAAAGTTTACTTTTGAATTTTTGTGACATACCTTCTTTAACCTTATTTACAATTGTACCATTTTAGATTGCTAAGTGCTGACAGAATTCATCGTCCTTGTCATCACAAAATGTAAACTAGTAAAGTCTAAATTACATAGCTTTTATGTATACATGAAACAAGTTTATACATAATAGTTTTTATATGAAAATTTTTTCTCTCTGTTTCTCTAGGGCAATGTGTTTATGTATTATGGACTGTCTAATTTCTATCAAAACCATCGTCGTTATGTGAAATCCCGAGATGATAGTCAACTAAATGGAGATTCTAGTGCTTTGCTTGTAAGTAAAATGATGAAATAGGAAAATGTGTTATCTGTGAAATAGGAACATATAATAACTGTGCAGTTAGAATTGTTAAAGTATTTTATGTTAGGAGAAATTAAAGCGTTGTCATTTATAGTTTGTATAGTGAGGGTTTGTAGTTAAAATATTTTTTTCCTGGAATTTACACAGATAATGACTTCCTGCATCCAGAAGATGCATTACTACCTGCTTTTATCTAGTAGTGTCATTGGAATTTTTTCTTCATTAACTTGTTTGTAATAGAGTTTTGATGAGTCTAACATTCTGGGTGTGTAAATATGATCTGCTTGAGTTTATTCATTATCCGTACTAGTTAGGAGATACATAAACTAGCTTCTTTTAATTTCTGGGGTTGTGTTTTAAAATTGAACATACCTCTCCATTGTGGGAAACCTAAGCAGTAAAGTTCAAAAGGTGGATTACTGAAAAACTGTCTGAGAGCTTTTTGAAAAAATTGATTCCAGAATTCCTTTAAGTCTAATATGTCAGTATTTGTAAGGATGGAGCTCTATAATATCTGTTTTTAATAAGCTCCCCTTCTGGTGCCCAGCCTGGTTTGGGAATCTGTGGACTAGGGGATCTTAGTTTCTTGACTGTTGTTCAACTTTCCATAGTAGTGGTTAGTATCTAAGTATTTTATATTATTGTTGCCAATGCAGTGAACAGATGATCTGAGCTATGCATAATCCTCCAGTCCTATCACATATTAATTCTATCTCTTGTCATGCTCCAGCTACATTCAACTTTACTTCCTCAGGAATAATAAGTTCTTTCCTAGTGGCATGTGCTGTTCTCTTTGCTTAAAACTCTCTTCTGCCTGCTCTTCACACAGCTGGCTCCTGCCCTTTTTTAGGTCTTACATGATACTTCCTCCAGAGTCAAGCTTTTCATTACCATAGATTCTAAAGCAGTTCTTCCTACCCTGTCCCCATTAATCCCTCACGCAGTATATTTATAACACTGTGATTTGTAATTATATATTTGTTTAGTTATTTGTTATCTGTCTTTGCAACTATGCTGTAAGCTCGTGAGAACAGGGAACATGACTTTCTTTCATCACTATTTACCAAGCACCTGCCTGATGCTTAGTACGTGGAAGGCATTTGATAAATATTTGTTGAATGAATATAGACATCTTTATTATGGCTCTTATTTTGTATTATAGTTGGTTATATATTGATCTGTTTCCTCTGTACATTGTGAGTTATATAAAAGCAGGGATTGATTCTGTTTCTCGTACCTTCTATGATATGTAGTACATACTAGGTACTCATTAAATAGCTTTCCTAAACCAGTTAATGCAAAATACCTAGCATTGTTTATTTTAGTACCTGACACATAGGCAGTAAATAATATTTTTCTTTCTTTTACACTACTTAAGAATTTAGTGGCCAGAAAATATACTTACCCTACTGTAAGTTTATTTACATTTAATAACCTTTTTTTTTGAAATCACAGTTTTCATCAAAACATTCAGAAAGTAATAAGCCTGTTATATATTGTCTCCTTTCATGGTTTCAGAGTACTAACTTTATCAATATAGATGGCTTAGGGACCAAAAAGCTGAAAAGTCAAAATATTGAAGAGACATTATGAGAGATCCCTGCCATATGTTTCGTTATCCTTCTCGTGTTTTTTCCATTCACACAAATGCTTTTTCCAGTTAAGATATAGAAAATATAGATACAAGTCAAGATTAGCTGGTAATGAAATAGTCTTAAGAGGTCTAACTAGGGTCTGGTTAATTTCAAATTGAGATTACCGTGGTCTGTTTATGTATTTTGAGATGTGGCTTAATGTGGCCTGAGAGTTGAAGAACAGCTCACATATACCTAACCTCAGACTTGGTATGATCTTTAGTTGAGATCTTAAGTGGGGACTGGGTCAAAACCGAATCTGGAGGACAAGCAAATGTTCTGTCTTGATGGCATTTTTGTTTTCCTTCTACCTGGATGCACAATTTAAGGAGTGGTATATTCTAGGAATCTTCATTAGACTCCTACCTTCCTTCCTTCCTTTCTTAGACATGAGATTTAATCCAAAATTACTAGTTGGACATACTCATTTTATAAGTGAGGCCCCGTTTAATCAAGGGACTTGCCGAAGGAACTAGAGCCTCTAGTCACTTTAAGTTTCAATTTTTTTCTTAATTTTTCTTGGGCAAAAAACTCTTTGTGGTTATGGTTTCTATGTTGATATGAAAATCAAAAAGATGTTAATTTGATCTATGCATATGTGATAAAACATGAGGTAAAGGTTACATTAAAAAGGTAATATAGTAATGTTAAGGAATACATTTTGAGTATTTAAATGTGGTGTTATTTATAGCCTGTTTACATTACAGACTTATGCATTACAAGTGAGAAAAATATAGGGATTGAGTTTTTAATTAGTAATTTAGGGATAGCTCATAGTTCTCTCCAGATGCCTGGGTGATAATTTCTCTCTTCTTGTCCTTCTAAAACCCAGAATCCCAGTAAGGAATGTGAACCTTATCGAAGAAATGAAGACAAACCAATTGCTCCTTGTGGAGCTATTGCCAACAGCATGTTTAATGGTATGATATAGATACAAACATAGACATAGATATAGACATATATAATTAGGACAATTTGTATAATTTTATTGCCGATGTGATAGGTTAGGAAATATGAATGAAATTGAGAAATTCAACAACTTTAAGATAAATAGATCAATTAGGCATTGAATGGGGTAATATAATACTTTGTGACTTTCTTTTGAGCAGACATATTTAAGAATGGATTTCTGTCTCCAAGAAGGAAGGAGCAGAAACATTTTGATAGCCTTCCTATTTCATATAAGATAAAATAAAAGCCAGGCTGTCTTTTCTCTGACTTTATTTATACCATTGAAAAGGAGCTTCATTTAGAGCAGCACTGTCTGATAGAAATTAATGTAAACCGTAAATGTGAGCCATGTGGGTAATTTTAAATTTTCTAGTAGTCATATTAAAAACCATTTAAAGAAATGGTTTTTATGTAACTCAGTATGTTCAAGATATTATTTCAGGCTAGGTACAGGAGTTCATCCCTATAATTTTAGCACCCTGGGAGGCTGAGGCAGGAGGATCACTTGAGCCCAGGAGTTTGATGTTGCAATGAGCTATAATTATGCTTCTGCATTCTACTTGAGGCAATCAAGTGAGACTCTGTCTCAAAAAAAAAAAAAAAAATCATTTCAGCATATAATAGTATATAAAAGTTATTGAGATATTTTATATTTCTTTTTGTACTTAGTTTTTGATATCTGATGTATATCATATACTTATAAAACATACTCTGTTTGAACCAACCATATTTCAAGGGCTTAGTGGCTATGTGTGCCTAGCAGCCACCATATTATTGCAGATAAATGGATAAGTTAGAAGTTATTAGGAATGCATTATTGAAAGAGAGGAAAGACAGATTTACCTTGCAGTTATATTTGGGTTAATACTAAAATGTTTGATCTTATCACATATCAGTTACCCATGTATGGAAGTGAATTACAACTCTACTGAGGCAAGAGACGTCCCTCTGAAATTATAAAGTTGCCATGATTAATCTACATATGAATGAAGAACAAATGTGTATTATAGGCCTACTCTGTCACAACCACTTTTAAGAGCAAATACCGAGTCCTTATTTCTCATAGAGTTAAGCAGCTATGGGTTTTCAATAGACATTTAGTAAGATCTTTCTTTTCTTGTGTTTAGATACATTAGAATTGTTTCTTATTGGCAATGATTCTTCTCCTACACCTATTACTTTGAAAAAGAAAGGTATTGCTTGGTGGACAGATAAAAATATCAAATTCAGAAATCCCCCTGGAGGAGAAAGCCTGGAAGAACGATTTAAAGGTAAAATATTACTAATATCCTTTAAAGACATACACTAAGGGTTTTAATGAAATACATTAAATTTTCTGTAGAATCTTAGAAAAGTTTATGCTTTTTAAAACAACAACAAATCTTTTTTTCCTCAGCTTCATACTAAGTTAGGTAAATGTTCTAATATACTAAAATTGTAAAGAAAATGTATACTTTTAATAATGAATACAATTTTTCTGATGTTTTCTTATAAGCATTTCAGCTATAATCTTTTGAAACTGCAGCAAAAGTTCCTTTGGAACAAGCACCTATTATTTATTATCTAAATTTATTTTTGTTTCTATGCTGCCTTAATTTCACAAGGTAATATTTCTTAACATTGTATCTTTGCATTAAATAATCTGCCTTTTGATATATACTCAATATCCTACCTTTTTAGTATCCTTTAATTGAGATATTAACCAAGTCTTTGTAATTTTTTGTTAAGTTGTTCCATGAGGAAATGGTTTTCTCTAGATTTTTAGGCTTCTTATGATACAAATATATTTATACCTTTGAAAAATAAGAAAAATACTGAGATTATGTTTTGCACCTCTTTGTTTTAGTAGAATGTGAATATTCAGTGAAACTTCATTGAATATTTTGTCTCATCTCTTCCCTGCTACTTTTTAAGGTACAACGAAGCCAGTGAACTGGCTTAACCCAGTATATATGCTGGATTCTGACCCAGATAACAATGGCTTCATAAATGAGGATTTTATTGTTTGGATGCGTACTGCAGCCTTGCCTACTTTTCGTAAGTTATACCGTCTTATAGAGAGGAAAAGTGATTTACATCCAACATTACCGGCTGGACGCTACTATTTGAATATCACATACAGTATCCTTTTCTGGCTATGTTTATATTCATAGAGCTTGAAAGGAGTTTAGTCCAACCTTATCTCAGTTATGTAGCATGTTACTTTGTGCGTGAGTGTATGTATGAGAATGTATCTTTTGATTTATATCTTCTAGACATGTCCAAAATTGTATATGCTTTGTACTAGAGTTTCAGGCATATCATTTGGTGAAATTACTTAAAATGTAGTTGCTTGATTTATAAATAAGCTACATCTTTTTACAAGGAAGATTGTAATTGAGCTTAATGCAAAGGCCAGTGAGTGTACATAATACTAAATAAGTGTTGGTGGTACTGGGCTATTTTAATATTTTTTTTAGACATTAAAAATCAGCAGATGTGTTAATTCACATCAACATAATTGTTCATAATTATTGATCTGATCATAGTATGAAAACATTTTTATCATTAGCTAGATTGTTCCATATTTATAACTTGGGTGCATTTTCAGTGCTGACGAATATTTATTCCATTCTAAGTATGTCAACACTGAGTACTATCCATTCACTATTTAATTCAAGCAGTAACACATCTCCATGTTATAGACAAGAATACAGGAACATAGAGCATTTAAGTAACTTGCTTGAGGTTATGCAGGTAATAATTAGAAGGCTTCATATCTAGGTTATTGCCACCAAAGGCCATGAGTTTACCATCAACTACCAAACACAGGCTGCATCTCCAGCAAGTTCACTCAGGTAGTCAGACCAATCCATATCTGCATAGATGTAACGTCCTTTTTTAGGAGGGACGTATTGGGTAATTCCTTTTATTCTAAACAAAATTCTTACATCTTTTAATCTCTAGCCTATTTTTGTATATGTTGTTAATGAAAAGATTCATAAATATTAGAGTTTTAAATGTTTGCTGATCTTGCATTTTTTTATTTTTGATAATCCTAATGAGTCATAAGTATGTAGTTTTGGTTTTGTAAGGGATTAGTACATGGCTAAATTAATAGACCCAATTTCCAAATAAGGTTTTTTGGGATCCTAGTGTCCTAATATTGCACCTGAATACACACAACTGAATATGCCTGCTAGTAGCAGACTGAAAGTGACCAAGTTTTTGAAAGTCGCTTCACATGGGAGCAATTTTGAACAGACAGACTCAGTGCAGGTACTGGTAGAAAGAACATTATCCTGAAGGGATAGGCAAAATAGAGGGCAGCTCTGTTACAATTATTATCTGAAAGGATCTAGTAAAGAATAAGGGCTGATATCAGCTTGTAGCCTAGACCACAATAGAGGGAATTCCGTAGAGCACCTGGAATTCTTAGTTGACAATTTGCATTTAGGAAGTCTGCAGCAGGGCCCCAGCACTGAAAAAAGAACTGTTAGGAAGAATGCAGAGTATCTTGCAATCTCACAGATTGAAAAGACAGGAATCTGGGCCTGCAAAACATCAAAGGTTAAATCATCAAAATTGGATATAAGGTATGAACTAAATACTAGAATTAAGGCAGAAGCCCATTTTTTTTTTTTTTTTTAGGATTGGAATACCTAGAGACAGACTAGCATGGGTGATTTGATACTGCATTCCCCATAATGTTGGGTTAGTTAGAACTCTTAAAAAAATCATTCCTGCCTCAGGTTAGAGTTGATTTAAGATGTTAGCAGAACTTAACCTGCTGTTTGGAGTCATAGGGCCCCACCTTTGGGGATGAAATGTTGCTGAAGCTAGAGAAACAGATGGAGCTTAACCCTTGACTCAAAAGATGCTTTTGAACAATTTATAAACGTTTTACGTGGGGAATTAGTTCTATCTTCTCTACCCTACCTCTTGCCAAAATCTTAGAACTGGGCCACATAGGTAATTCATCCGATCCACTGGCATCCTGTTTCTTAAATATCCCTAACAGCCCACCCTTCACTTCCACTCCATTTTAGTTGTGTCACAGCATGAATGTTGTCATTGCTCCAGATCAGCAAGTTGAAACATTAGTGTGATGCTTTTTGACCTTGTGCTCAGAGCCGTCTCACAGTCTCATAACTAAGCTTTTGCTACACGTGCTCTTTGAGCTCACAGAGGCTTCCAGTCCCTGATTCTTCCATTTTCTCCTGATCTGTTAACATCCTGACCTTCCTGTGTGAGCTTCATTGCTGTTCATTTGAAGTATTTTTTCACATTACTTTCCTTTGAGGCCTTTTGCCCCTCCTGTGTAATGAGAGCAAAAGCACCTGAGAAATGATATAACCCTTAAATTTGGTTGTTTTGTAAAATATTTTGGCTTTTACTACTAACATTTAATTTACTAACTCAGTCTTTCATGATAATATAATTTTATTTGTGACTTAGAACATATGAGTAAGTTACCTATGTATCATAGAATTATACAAATGAATTATAAGCAATTAAATGTCAACTTTTTAAACTGTATTTTAAACATCAAGTAACCAGAGATGGAAAAGTCTTCCTATACCCTCTTCAGATTACCCTGTACATTCTTTTGATGGACGAAAACGGATGATCTTGAGCACTATTTCATGGATGGGAGGAAAAAATCCATTTTTGGGGATTGCTTACATCGCTATTGGATCCATTTCTTTCCTTCTGGGAGTTGTACTGCTAGTAATTAATCATAAATATAGAAACAGTAGTAATACTGCTGACATTACCATTTAATTTTATATTCTGAAAACAAATCTACTGCATGTGCATCAAGGCCAGTCCTATTCAACTAGCTTTTGAATGCTGACGTCTGGTTAGCATGTCATTTTGAAGTTGGCACATACTTGTTTTTAACAACAGTCTTTGTCCTTTGCTTCTTCCCTATGGATGACTTATGAAAATATATGACGGGTATAAAAAATTAGCTATATTGATTATATCAACACTGTAACTGCTGAAATGGCATTCTAATGTTTGCTTTTTATTGGGACAGGCCATATGATGCATAGAGCCTCTTTCATGTGAATGCGTCTACTGCTTCAATGTTTATGCTGTATTGATGATATTATATTGACATATAATGCTCTATATGTGTGCCTATTGTGTGAAGAAAGGGATTACAAGATGTATGAGTATAATGACTTGCTAACCTTTCAGGATTCAGAGTTACAGAAAGATGAAGAATGACCAAATCTAAATAAAACACTTCATCATTTTCATGTTGTCGTGTGTAAAGGCTTAAAGTACCATCTTTGTTGAGGTGGTTCATGCATTCAGTTTATCTAGTACAGTTCTTTGTCAAGCTTAGCTTTGATATCAAAGAACATGTTACCTTTGTGTCTGGCATAGGAATTAATAATGCTCATGTCTGAAGAGGTCAGGTAGGTCCCAGGTTGGAGAATTTAAAAATTCCTCTTTCCATTTGTTCAAATGTTATAGTCAGGAACCCCAACTCACTTGGAATGTTTTTACTGGAAGTGAATATGATCACTTCCCTTGAAGCTTACACTTCATAGGGAAGAAAATACAAGTGAGATGGAAAAACTGCTTGGCAGACCTTCATCTTCTGCCTCAATTAGAAATCAGATGTGATTGCTCAAAGGAGATTGTTTTCATTCTTGTGGTATTTAACAGAAAATTACTTCAGCATTGGAAATATCTCAAACTGTTTTTATTTTGCAGGTAAGTGTTTTGACTTAAGTACTAATATTATTCCAAAAAGTTTTGAAAGTAGTAACCTAATTTCCTCTGTATTTTATTCAATTTTTGCATATAGGTCAAATATAAATATGTATACACATTCTCTTTAGTTAAGGTACCAATTTTTTTGGTTGGTTTTCCTAAGACATACTTTAGAAAGATGTTCCATACCTAATTAAATTCTGGAGATTTTGGAGTATGTACATGATAAATTATAATATATATGGTTAAAGTAATTTTATTTTTTACTAACTGGAATTATTTTAATATTCCTTATTGAATAAATGCTGTAATTTGTTTGCTATGGAACTTAAAATGAATGTAAACTTATTTTTCCACATGCATGCATGAAAATGTATGTATTAATCAGAGGTGGCTTAATTGCATTGAAATTGCTTTTTTTTTTTGCTAAAATAACTCATGTTTGTGTAGAAGAATGCCTGTTTATTCAGAGTTTGTAATGATTTTTTTGAGTTATATTTTAAATCAAAATGTCTGGGTAATGTATCAATTTTGATTAATATATGTTTTTTTAAAGAAATGAACAACAATGTAATAGTTAATAGTAGAAATGTGCCACACTTCTTAAGTTTTATGTAACATGAAATTCAGTTAAAAGAACTTGTAATTCATAATGACTTTTAACTGGTAAAAATATTACTTGCATGGAGTACTTGATGTATGGTTGTCCTGAAATTTGACTACATAGGGCATATTCTTTGTCTAAAAATATTCTTTGTTTTGTCAGTCCTTCAGAATGTATTTATTCTGAAATTGTCCCTCTTGTACATGGCAGTTTATTTTCCGGGGTACGTCACTGGGGAGGAGGAATTTCTTCCAGTCTTTCCAGATTGAGTTTGTGCTGTTTAAGGAGGACTACCATCTTGCATCTCCTTTTCTAATTGGGGGACTGAGGGTGTTGAAGAGCGCTTCTAACACTTTCTCATGGAGAAGATGGATTTTAAAATTTATTTGGAATCTTTTCTATTTTACAAGTACATTGATGGCCTAACTCCCCCCACCCCCGTCTTCTGCCATTTGAGCTCTAAGGGATTCCTGTTGCAAAATATGAAGAATATGGAGCATTCATATCACCCCTGTGAAGCATGGGAGAAGGGAAAACATTTTTTTCTTTCTTAAAAGCTTTATGCTCATCTTTTGGAAACATTGATGTCATACTCAACTTCTAAAGAATCATATTGCATTTTAAGGCAGCTATGTTAAATAGAAGGCATTGAAGAATGTATTAACATTTAGGACATATTTTGACATATGAAAAGCTTTCCAAAAGAAGAAATTATTCAGTAAGTAAAAACTAAGAGATTTCATTGAAATCATGATGCAGTTTAAGAATAAATCGATAAAAATAACTGTGTACTACCTAATAGAGAATCATTCAACCAAGAGAAGAATCAAGTGAATGTTATTTGTTTATTGGTTAGTGACAGAGTCTATTTGTAACCTTGATGATATTAAAAGATAACATTCTGTTAGTATGTTCTCTATTAATAAAAATGAATAAATTAATTTCACTATGTTTAAGTATCTTGCTAAAATAACAATGCCTAGTGTGGTTGCTAATGTTTAGCACTGAACTTTAACCCAGGGTCAGTGAGTCCAGGTTTAACTTCTCCATGCCTAGATTTGATAAAATGTCATTTGTTGTTAAATTAATTGCCATATTTGTATTTATTAGTCACTCTGATGACATTAACCATCTGTTCTTACCAGGAAGTGGTCAGATTGTCCCCTGAGTTATAGACAGACTGGCTAAGTTTGGTATTAGATCCAGGGGAATGTCCAGTAAATAGAGAGGCAAGGGTAATGAAAATGATGAAGTGGGGCACACAGGATATGAAAAGCCTGACTAGTGAGGAGCAGTGGAAAGGTTGGGTTAATGAGTGCTGTTCAGCCTGCTACCTCCTGTCTTTGTGGAAACATTGCCTTAGAATTATTGTATAATACATCTTTGTTGGTTAAGCTGTAAAGTTTTGTTTTTTGTGAACATGGCTGGGGAGGGTAGAAGGAGTACTGCCATTACAAGAACAACTTTGATGCTTAAGTGTCTCTTGTAGAGTTTGGATGGTCTAGTGAAGTGTTCCAGAACCCCCTTCTAGCCCATACACCATGCAATAAACATAAAAATCACTTTTCTCCTAATGTCATTTGAAATTTCAAAATAAATATCTTCTCTAAAATCAGACCATGGTGGCCTTATTTGCTTTCATATATCTGTAAAATTTATCAAAGTAACTGTGTACACAGTTTAAAAAATCAGACAGTAAGTTCTAAATGCTTTATGATGAAAAGCAGTAGTCCCTGCCTGAACTTTCCTTCCTCCGAAAAGTTGTTTCTTCTGTTATTTATCTCAGTATATCTAAATAATATACCTATTCTATTATTGCTTGATACAGTTTTAGACATTTTCTTCTTGCTAATGTTACATGATGATTTAGCTCTCTACCACACTTCTTGTATTATATAGTTACAGCATAATATTTAGTAAATGTATTAGCTATTTAATTTTGAGTTTATAATTGTTTACTACAGAGCAAAGCAGTGTACCATGATTACTTATTTTGCATAATTTTATTTTTCCTGGAATTGATTATTATCTCGTTTTTAATATACACATAATTTTCTACAAACTCCTTAGAATTTTTTCATCTTCTCTGTCAGATCTGCCATGATCCCATCACTAGTTTTGAAGGGTGTTTGTACCCAAATCTCAGATAATGTTCCCATTTTGACTAGAGAGGTCTGTTCTGTAGTTGTCCTTGTGTACTGGTTGCTCTCTTGGCCTGTTGCACAGTGCTTATCCCATGACCTCCCTTTGTCACCCTCCTGTGTTGGACCTCCTATTTCCTAGTTTACTCTCTTGTTTACTAGAACACTTTCTAAAACATTTATAGCTTCCTAAGAAATAGTATATGAAAGGTAAATTTTCTGAGTCTTACATGCCTAAAATGCCTTCATTCCACCCTCACATTTCATTGATAGTACGCACATATAATTTCCAATTAAAAATAATTTTCTGTCAGAGTCTTGAAAGCATTGCTCTACTCTTTTCTAGCGTCCATTGTTGTTCTCAAGAAATTTGATCCTATCTTAGTCAGATGTTGGACCTCCTAGACTGATGCTTGGTTTTCTTTTGTTTTTCTCCAGTTGTTTATATGCTATTTTCTCTGCTTTTTCTAGGAGAATTTTTCAGTTTGGTCTTTCAACATTATCTTTCTTCTATTAAATTTATAACATATTTCTAAAAATATTTTAATTTCTAAGACTTCTTCCATTTCTATTCTGTTTTCAAAATATCCCAGTGTTAGTTCATAGAATATCTTATTTTTCTGAGGATGTGTGTGTGTGTGTGTGTGTGTGTGTGCGTATGCATTTGTATTTTTGCTTTTGTTTCTGACTCTATTAACACTAAGATTTTTTGTTGCTATTTTTAACTTGTTTTCTTATCTTGTTCACATAGGCAACTTTCCTGGTGTTTCTAGCTAGTCTTGGCAATCTATGAGTAACCCCCCCAAACTATTTGAAAGCTCTGTGTTTGTGGGCAGTGCTTGAAGAGTGATAGGCTTCATTGGCACAGCACCATTCAGTAATTATTTGTTACCCTGTTCATGATAAAAAGCTTAAGACAAGTAATAAATAGTTGGCAGGTCAGCCTCCATAGTAGATCACATTTTGAGAAGCAGTGTGTTAGGGAATGGTTGGTAGGGAGCGGATCCTTTGGCTGGGGACCTTTTCTCTGGGGATTTTTAGTTTCTCAAGGGAAGAATTCTCTTGTTTTCTGCAGAAGGAAAGGGGTTCCAGGAGTTTATGTTTCTTCCTGCTTTTAACTCTACCTCTTCCTAACCTCCACCTCACCTTCTGATTCCTGCTTCACACATATTTCCCTTTACCTACCTGCCTCCATCTCCCTTCTATCTAGTTGTCTCCCATTAATTTCTCCAGATAAAAATTCTCTGGTCTCCTACCTGTGGGAGACAGTGATGGAGCTGAGAGATCCTATTTGTGTGACTGAGGGGGAGAGGACAGAGGACTTGGGGATTTGACCATTCTGTTGTATGTGATTTTTGACTTGTCATTTTCAGGCCTGTCCCTGTCTGTACTCTACTGTAACTTTTACCTCCCAATCTGAGCTTCTAAGGGGTTGTAGAACCAATCAGCACACTTCTCACTGTTATCCCCCTTGCAGTCGCTTTAGATTGTAGCTTCCTCTGTCCTGACCAGTCATATTCTATCTGCTTTCTGTCTTCCAGAAAGTTGTTGAAATTGCTTATCTGTTGCTGTCTCCTCTCTATCCAAATTTAGGGCCCATATCTTTAAAAAAAAATTATTTTTTTAGATTATCATATGGTAAACTTCTTTTTTGTAGTATACAGTTTTAACACCATAGTAGAATATATCATCCCCCCAAAAACTCCCCTGTATGATCCCTTATGGTCACCTCTTCCCCCCCAACACTTATAACCCCTCACAACCACTGATCTGTTTTCCATCCCCATGGTTTTATCTTCTAGAATATTATAAATGGAAATACTGTGTGTAACCTTTTGAAACTGTCTTCTGTTACTTAGCATAATGACTGAGAATCATCCAAGATGATGTGTCTTATCAGTAGTTTTTCTCATACCTTTTGATTTTCATCATTTTACTGCAGTGGGACGGAGGAGAGAGAAATTCTTAGGGCCAATGCACTATCTTAACCCAGAAAAACCTTGAATCAAATAATCTCCTTCAACTTTTGATGATTTTATAATTTTTTAAAAAAATCTTTACAAGATAAACATATATACTTTAAGGGATATTAATAGGAGCTTGTCTGTATATCACAAGCTTTTCTATCCAAGGTAGTGTGGAAGAAGATTGAACTCCTCATACATTCTTTCTAAGCTTGATAAGCTACTTTGTTCAAACACCAGAATTACACACAAAGTAGCTTTAGAAATATATGTCAAATTGTGCTTGAACTGCATCCCCCTCCACCGCCAACCCGCACTCTTGAGAATCGGTCTGAAATAATCCCTGGGATGTGTTGTCTTTCTTTTTCACAGCAAAGCCTGTAAAACAGTATGTTTATATTTTATTGTCATTTTCAGCTTCAGTCAGGCTTTCCTGTCAGGATGACACTGTTCACTGTCATCCTCACCTGTGTGTGAAAGATTCAGTAAAAGAATATAGATTTTAGAAGTAGGTTGATAATGGTTCATATACATACAAACAGTACTTTCTGATTGCTTGATCTCCTAAACCATTTACTATTTCCTTGTCTGTAAAATAGGGATTTCAATGCCCAGTTGACAGATTTTGTTTTGAGAAATAAGGGAAGTGATAGATGAAAAGCATTTAACACAAAATATAGAAAAATAGGCACTCCAGGAACAAGTCCTATTTCTTTCTGTCAAGTCAAGTGAACTCACCCTTATCTTGATCTTTTTGCTCCACTTGATAGGCATTTTCCTTCCTTCTCCATCCTTAGCATCTGGCTTCTGTGAATAACTCCTCATTTTCTTTTTACTTATCTGTTCCTTAGTCTCCTTTATGTATTCCTTAGCTATGCTCACCATATAAGGCCAAAACAGGGATTATCCCACACTAGCCTGGGGTTTCTCTTATATTCCTCAATATAGTGAATGATATGAGCAACACCTTGAGTTAAGCCAGAAACCCTGGCTCTCCTCTCCAGCTGCCTAGTCCAATAAGTCATTACATTCTGTTGAATTTTGAAGGTACTTCCTCATATAAAAAGTTAAGAGTTGTTTTTAAGAGTATGTTCTGTGCCCTTTTCTTTACACATACTTCCTGAACAATCTCAAATTCCTTATCATTTCTACTACTATCTTTACACTGACTTCTCTATCTTTTCTTGTGCCTTGATATCTTTCCTGAGCTCTAGGTTGTGGTTGTTCACTATTCATTTCTTGAGAAATGAAGGCTAATTGATTAGGTTAATAATGAATTAATCTAAGTTAGTAAGGCCAAAACAGGAATCATTCCACACAAGCCTGGGGTTATTAAGGCCCAAACAGGAATTATCTCCCACTAGCCTAGGGTTTCTCTTATATTCCTGGGTATAGTGAATGATATGAGCAACACCTTGAGTTAAGCCAGAAACCCTAGCTCTCCTCTCCAGCTGCCCAATCCAATAAATCACTACATTCTATTGAATTTTGAAGGTACTTCCTCTTAGTTGGTTCTCTCATCCATCCCCTTATCTACATCTCCTTTGCTGCTGATTTAGTTTGGGTTTTCTTTCTTCCTTGGGTTAGTACAAGAGCCTTCTAACTGACTCTTTGACCCTAGTAACTCATGTTCAGTCTGGCCTTTCACTACTGGTAGAGTGATCTTGAAATAGAGCTCTGATTTTAACAATTTGCTGCTTGAACCTTAAAATGGCCCTAAGGCACCTTCAAGATATCTAAATTCATCACTGAAATTGGCCTTCCACTGTTACTTCAATCCTCCATTTTTTCTTCTGTCAAACCAATTTGCAGTTCCCTAAGACATCTCTTCACACTGTCTTCTTTGCCTCTGCATATGCTGTACCTTGTGCCTGGATTTTTCTTCTTTTGACTTCTCCTTACCCAGCCTTTTCCTCCCATAATAACAATTAACATTTATTGAGTTACCTCATTGAATATTCACAATCAACCAATGATGGTGAACACTGTTAAATCCATTTTAAAGAAACTGAGTTATATATTATGTAACTTGCCTTCAATCATGTAACTATTAATAAGTGACAGATTCAGGATCTGACTTCCAAATTCCTAACTCTCCAACAGTATTTTTTCTCTTCTCCATCTAGGCCCCTATTTTTATAGTTCCTGCAATGTATCAATGCTCAATTCCAAATTCAGATTGTTAATCATGTTCTTGTCCTGAATCCGGAATGTTTTGATTTCTGCTCCATTTATTCTAATTCTACCAGACTCTGTTAAAATTCTTCCCTTTCAAAACCTTAGCCCACTACTTCTCTTGAATTTTTTATAGCAACTTTTATTGTGTCGGTCACCTGAAATGTCATTTATGTCTGCATTAAATTTACTATTATGTGTATATTATATTCCTAATTAGATTATAAGCTCCAAAAGGTCAGGGACTTTAAAAAAGTATTCCCCCCAAGTGTATTGCAAAGTGTTACATTTTTAATGGGTAGCCAATAAATTATCGTTCAACAGGCAGTGACTCGTGTTCATATGTTTTATGAAATTGTTTATCACATATAAGGACTTTAGAGCCAGACATAAAGATCATTAGTCCAACCCCTTAATTTAATTATGAAAAGACTTAAGCTTGCAATTAGGTAGATTATTTATTTAATAAGTAATACAGCAATTTAGAGACAGCATGTTTCCTGTTTTCTAAAGGTGATCCATGGAGCTATGTGATAAAGAAAATATGGAATTATATTGAAATGATATCTTTTTAAATCTAACCAGTGGTTGTTATACATTAAAGTTCACATGAAGCTGTTCTATTATATTGCTTTTATAAAATTAGAAGTGGATTAAACATGGTTCCAGAATTAACAGACACACTTATACACCACACATACAAATCATACAAAACTCTTTTCTGGCTTCCTTCTGTTTTTGTTATTTACAGATGGTATAGGCAGGATCAAAATCAGGGTTGTCATCTTGTTTGTTTTTTAAAGGAAAAATAAAAGATTGGGTAACTTGTTTGGTAAATTTGCATCAGTAATTATGAAATATTTTCACTTACTACTTTCACATCTGATGTGTATCTTATTGACAAGACTTAGATTTACCATTGCCTATCTCAGATTATCTACCTTTCTATATAGCATACTGCCAATTCTGTTACACTGTTACAGAACCCTCTGGAGGAAGTATTTTTCAAAAGAGCCATTTTCTAATATTACAAAAGAACAAGGGCAAAAGAACCCCAAACTGATGTTTCAGAAAGGAACCTATTTTGAAAGTGTTCTGGTTCAGAGGATGAATTTAAAAATCTGGTAACACATTTCAAGTGTGCTTGGAAAGAACCAATAAAGTTTGATAGGCATTCAGGCAAATTTCAGCCATAGTTTTATGTCAGGATAATCACAATATTCAGAATAGAAGCAAGGAGATAATGAATGAGGAACCCTGGGACTGGAAAATATTTGGAAGGTATTAAGAAAGATTTTTAAAATTTTTATAGTCAATTAAGTTCCTTCTTTTGTGCAGCATAATATTAATTTAACCAATGTTTACTAAGCATTTTCTCTGTGCCTGTTACTAATCTAGATGCTGGAGAAACACCAGTGAACAAAACAAAGAGTTTAGAACAGAGTCATATTATCTAACTTAAATTCTTAAAAGGATCATTCCTGTGTGGAAGATAGACAGGTGAAAGTGGAAATGTGGAAACAGGGAAACCATTTTAAAAGACTTTTGCAATAATCTGAGCAAGAGATGATGATGGCCTGGCCTGGAGTAGTGGCATTGTTGGAGACAATGAGAAGAGGTCCGATTCAGATTATATTTTGAAGGTGCAGCCTATAACATTTCATTCAACAACATTTTTAAATGAATTGGTTATACGATATGATAGAAAGAAAACAGTCAAAGTTTAGGGCTTGAAATAAGGAAAATTGTAGAGGAGAAGGTTTGGGAATAAAGAGTGGAAAGTAGAATGCTTATTAGATATTTAAGTGAAGATGTTTTGAGTAAAAGGAAAAGTCAGTCTGAAGATAAATGAGAGTTGTCAGCACACAAATGGTATTTCAAGCCATGGGGTTGCATGAGATCACAAAAGGAATGAATGGAGAAGAATGGTCAGATACTCTGAAATTTAGAGGTTGAAAGGATAAGGATCCAGAAAAGGAAATTAAAAGGAGCAACTCTAAAAATAGGACCACTTTAGGTTCTATTTTTCGTGTTATATTGTATTGGTGGTTTATTTCTGAATTAAAAATTAAAAGTATATCATGAGGGAGTGATCAACTATGTTAAATGCCATTGATAGATGGAGATGAAAAATGATAGTTTAGTTAAAGCAACACAGAAGCTATTAGTGATTCTAACAAGAGCAGTAAAAGCCTGCCCAAAATGGGATCAAGAAAAGATCATAAGGACAGACAAGTATAAGAATTCTGTTTTATTTTGAAGGAGAAGAGAAATGGGATGGTAACTGAAATAAAAGGAGGGTCTCTTTGTTTTTAATTTGGAAGGTATTGATAGAATGATCTAGTAAAAAGGGGAAAATTGTACTGAACTAAGTGACATGCACATAAGGATCTACATCTACATTAGGATCTATTTAATGCGAATCCTTGGTTCTTAGGACAAGCTTCCTGGATCTGTCACCCAATGTATAATGTATCATTAATTCACGTGTTGGTTAGTGAATGCTCCCTTTAAGCAGTGCTGGGGCCTGGTAAGAAATTCTCATAAACTGTATTCCTGAGAAATTTACAATCTAGTTGGCCAAATGGAGAAAACAGTAAGAGAGCACATACAACTTTAACAAGTTCAAGTTATAAACAATCCTCTTTAAAAGAATGCCCATGTCCCAGTTATTTGCACGTGGTAATTATGCTCAAAACATTTGGTAACTGTGTAAGTCAGAGGGGGTAGAAAACCGGGACCTTTCAAGTCAGGCATGAATTGGGCGTTTATAAACTCTGGTGAGGAAAAGAATTTGAACTGGGACTGGGAAGTGGTGAGCCTATTAACATACAGTAGATTGTGAGGAAAACCTCAAGAATTACAAGGAATAATTTCAATACTACTAATTTGTATCCACACATTTCACCTTTGCTGAACCCATGTATTATTAGCTTCTATTTGAAATGACAATGGAGTAATTTGCAAGTTTGTAGAAAGGTGGAAAGACATTTATACAGGGTAGATATTTGTACATCCTTGAGGGCGAACACACGAAATAAAGACACTTAGAGATGAAGCAAGATTGATGCAAGATACACCGACGGCCTTTCTGTACAGTAAATAATTGCTATGCCTCGCAACTCCGGCCAAGAGATTAGTGGCTTGCTGGACCTGAGGCAGCAAGATTTATGAGTACAGATTTGCATCCCATGTCTTGTCCCCCAATTAAATTTTCTTCCCTTTTCAGCATTTCCCCAGACTCAGAATCGAGCACACGCTTCCACCGTTTCGGGACACTGGAAGAACTTCCTGCGTGGGGAGTTCTGCAGCATCTGAAGGTGCAAGATAAAAACTGGTATCCTGACACATTTCTTTCCAGCTTATTCTCAGCACGAGGAACAATTTCTACCGTTTCTTCAGTGGAAAATAACTGTATCCGTGTAAGAGGTGCTACCCTTTCGTTTTGTATTTCACCCAGCTTCCCAACCATAGTTTGGCCAACCGGGTGTTCTTTCAGCCTCTAAACAGCGGCTCCAAGACTGCTCAGTTTTACGCTTCCTCGCTCAAAACATTACTTTTCTGTGACAGCCTGGTCTTACATTACTTTTATCTAAGCTTTGTTAAAATGTACTCCCTGTCTCTCTGGTCTGAAAAACAGTCCGCCTGCCTCCAGGGGCCAGCGGCCAGAACTTCACCGGAAGTTCCGGTCAGGAGCGCGATCACCGGACACAAACGGCGGGCCGGCTAGAGCGGCTCGAGCCGTACTGCCGCTCTCGCTGTTCTGTTGCTCTCTATGGTTAGGAGCGCAAGCCCCTCCTCCTCCCGGAAACCTTAAGTTCCCGAACGCTTGCGCAAGGCCAGGAGGTAGTTCCGCTTCCGGTGTGGCGATATCTCGTTCTCGGTGTTCAGTTGTTGCGGTTGGTGAGTAGTAACTGAGCCAAGATGCTGCGGAATCTGTTGGTGAGGAGCTTCTCCGCTTGCATTCGGGACGGGGGTGGATTTGGGGAGCGTAGGCTGAGGGACCACGACAGAACACCCTCTCTGAAACGGGGACAGGAGGCGTTTTCCGAAGTCACCTTGATTGGTGTCCATTTTCCCCTGACCTTACTTTTCCTTCCATCCGTTGCTCTCACCCTAGGCCGTTGCTGGGTAGATGTTGGGATTTGAGAGACTAGGAAGGTGACCAGAGACTTGTGGGTTTGACTCGTCTTGAGTTCTTAGATACTACCCCTAACCCTGTGGGTCATTGATGAGGTTAGTAGCTCTGCTCTGAGTAAAGCCAAGGACCAGATGGGGAGTTTCTGATACCCGGAAGCATCAAGCAAAAATGTGTATCTCTGGTTTTGGAAGGTTTCAAGTTTTTAATGGTTCTGAGCTTAGCAAGCATCAAAAGGTAATTTAAAAACCAAGTCATTCAGTTGGATGGGAGTTTAGGAGTAGGCATGGCCGAAGTGCAGTATTGCTTCCATCAAGCGATTTTGCCATTGCCTTTCACCCCTCCACCGACTTTGAGCACTTGAAATACTTTCCCGAATTTTTGAAAAAGAAAAGGAAAATGTAACAACGATTATTTTCTTTTGTAATTATTCAGTGAAGTTTTACTTAGCTTCTCAGTATCATTTGTTGTAGAAAGTAGATTGCATATTTGTTTCATTATTTAACTAAATACGTAATGCAAGTCTCTTTTGAAAAAGATTTATACTCTATTAAAAATTTCCTAGAAAAAGTAATGAGGGGAACATTTTAAGTTGGAATCATGCCAGTGTATTTTGCTATCAAGCAGCAGATTTTTTTAATAACATTGGTAGAATATTATGACAACATTTGAGTTTAGTGTATTTTGGTTTACCATTTTTTTTCTAATAGTATGTATCAATATTTTTTTCTCAAGGATTAAAAAATGCTATTAGATTCAATTCAGGTAACGATCATGGTTCTTTTTGGTTGCAGTGTGCATGAACTGCTTCTCAAATATGGTATTTGGAGACTGCAGAATGTAATATGAAGAGCAGAGGATGAATAACAAATTGAAAAACTTGGGTGCTGGTCCATGACTTTGCTACTGACAAATCACATATGCTTTATGTCTGAAGGATTGGAAATGATTGGTTTTGAAGGTTTCTTTAGGCTCTAGATCTGCTTAATACATGTAGATTTTCTATTTCAGGCTGTCCGTCAGATTGCCCAGAGGACCATAAGCACTGCTTCACGCAGGCATTTTGAAAATAAAGTTCCAGAGAAGCAAAAGCTGTTTCAGGTACTGAAATATTTATAGGAGATTTGTTACTTGCAATTAGATTACCAAAAGGTGGAGATAGGATAAACAAGTATGTGTGTGAATTAGAAGATATGCCAATAGAGGCATTAAAAAAATAGTTGAGGTTATGTACCATAGTGTTAATATTGATTATCTCTTGGGGAAAGACTTAGTAGAGTGGAGCGATTTACCTTTATAAATAGATTATGAGTGATTTTTTTTTAAAAAAATTGTGATTTCTGGTTTTTCCCAAATAAAATTTGAAGTGATAAAAAATTGTATCTTATATGCTACATAAAAATAAAGTACTTTATTTAGTAGATGTACTAAATATCTACTTTATGGCAGAGGCTGGACTAGATGGCAGGGATATAATTTAGGACTATAAACCAAAATCTCTTCCTCACTTTTTTAAGAGAAAAAAGTGTGCCCTCTAAAATCTAAAGCATGACGGTTATTGATTCTTTTATATTTAAATTGTATTTGAGTTTTTTAGTTCAGTGTATATATTTTATAGTTTTAACATTTATATATTCCTGGAAAGACCATCTTTATTGAATCTGAAATTAACTTTGAAAGAAGGCTGCTCACTTTTAGGAGTTCTTAACGTAGTAGGAGTAGAGAAAGGAGAAAGCTGTCGATTAATTTTGATATTTACAGTATTTTCATTTCAGAGGTTTAAGGAGTTATTTCATTGTAAATGAATGCTTAGTCTTTTGAAACTTAGTTGGAAACAAGTGACACATGTATACATGTCTTTTTTTTCTCACCTAGGAGGATGATGGACTTCCAGTGCATCTAAAGGGAGGGGTAGCTGATGCCCTTCTGTATAGACTCACCATGGTTCTTACACTTGGTGGTAAGGCATTTGGAATGTGTGAAGGTTTATAAAAGTGATGGTAATGATAACAACTTCATTGCTTTTGCTGTGCCAGTATTTTAACACAGAGTCTGCCTCTAGAATCAGATATTTCACTGCATCTCACATAAGTATTCAAGAGGGTGATTGATATATGCTGTATAAGAAGAGCATTTTGATATCCTTCTAAAAAATATATCAATAAGGTTTGATGATTATCTTGTAATAGAGGTGGCTTTCTGAGTGTATCACTAGTGGCCCTGAGAGCTGTTTTTTAGCCAAAAACTTCCACTCTATCCCACCTTGTATAGCAGAGGCTTTTAAACATGTTGGCTTTGATGCATAAAAAAAGCATGTTTTGTACCTAAACCCTGTACATATATGAAACAAAACTTGTACAGAATGATACTTACAGAGTGCTCTGACATTTTTTCCTATGGATTAGGTAGGTCGATTAGTATTAGCAGTGGCACATCACAAATTGATGTAGTAGGAGCATAGTTAGGGATTTGGGTGATTGCTTTCTGGAGAAGGAAGGGAAGCAAGATTTGAGCGATTACTGTGTACCCATTATATTGACAGGAATGTCACATCCTGTCACTTCTGTAACTCTTGCATCAAGTCTATAATGTATCCTCATTTTAAAGATGTGGCAATTGTATTAATTACCCAAAATAATATTGCTGCTATGTGGAAAAGCTGGGATTTGAACTCTAATTGCAAAGTTCCCCTGCTCATACCATGGTGTCTTCTTTGGCTTGAATTGAATACAGTTAAGTAGAAGGGGCATTTATTGATCAAGACAAAGATAGTGATATTTGGGCTTTCTGAATAAGATAAAGTCCTAAATTCTTTTCAGCCAATGTGACTTTTAGACATTCTGGTACATGGTTTCAAAGATAAAATTCTAGTTATTAGCTATTTTTACGTTAAATTTCATTGTTTTAACTTCCGTGGTTTTACATTGATAATACACTTTAGGGAAGGCTTGCATATTTTGACCTCTATTCTTATTTTCCAAAATTTTATATATTAAGTTGGCAAATACATTATTCTGCTGTATCACTTTCATAAAATTGAACTAATATTAAAGCTATATTAAATTTAACATTTTGCCAACACCTATCAATATATTTTTTTGTGTTCCCATTAAGGTAGTCTTAATGTAAACTTTGCCTTTATCTTATAACTTTTGAACTTAAATGTTAGATTTATATAATTAAATCTCAGTTACTGGTAAGTTCTTTCTTTGTTTTTATTTTTTAGGAACAGCATATGCCATATATCAACTGGCTGTGGCTTCATTTCCCAAGAAGCAGAACTGACTTCAGTCATTCCAGTAATCACTTGGTTCAGTTTCATTCAGCTCTTCATGGACCAATAATCTGATAAATAACTGAGCTCTTCTTTGGGGATCAATATTTATTGACTTGTACTAACTGCCATCAATAAAGCAGTCTTTACCATGCTTTGTCTGATTTTATCACTTAGGATACATTACACCAATAATTTCAGCTTTTGGTCAGCCTTGTAAATCTTAGGAGCAAAAAAAATAATCTTTTATCATTAAGTATAAAGCACCATTATTTTAGTGAAATTTTACTTTTAACAGCTCAAAACTGTATAATGGATAGTCTTCAACTTCAATTGATTTGACACTTGAAAGCATATTGTGTTCTCATCACCACGAACCTGCGAGTAGTGGAAGCGGGTTGTTTTTGGCTCCTGGAGTTATACATTTTTTTTTTCTTTCTCAGCTATCTGAGAGTATGTTTGAATATTGGATGTATTCCACAGTTTAGGATTAGGCCTTAGCAGAATGGCTGTAAAATAATTCAGTATTTTCCCCCCCACACACATAAGTTCAAGTTCAAGTAGGTTTCCAACCAGGAACCAACCAAGGCGGGATTTCCTGGGTTCCTAAGCTGTCATACCATCTAATGGAACTATGAGTCTATCATTTACCCTAAATGGTAGTTAGGTATTTAATAAAACAGTAGCCATTATTGGTTTTTCATAACACGAATGTTTCAAAAAGATATATTTAGGGAATACAAAATGCAAATAGATGCAAAGAATATAAGAATAAAAAAGAATTACAATGTTGCTATAGGCAGTTTGGTTCAGGGTTTGCAGAATCTTTCCTGCTGTCTGAGATAGCTGTGCTCAGAGCTGGGATTTCATAGACGTCTAGTTTGGGGACTCCCTGGGTCCTGGTGTGCATCCATGTGCAGAGCACCATGTGGTCAACCACTACCTAGGACTTCCTTCTATGTGTGTATCAAGATTGATGATTCAAGAGAACAGATAGTGAGTGCCTAGTGTGAACTACCCACTGTTGTAGCTGCATGGGAATCATTGATGAGCAAAATAAGCAGATTACCTGCTCTCGCAGAGTTTACATTATGAGGGATGGCAGGGAAGATATTAATACTAAAAAAAAAAAAATTGTACAGAGTGTTAGAAGATAAATTCTATGGAAAAAAAGACCAAAGGGGAAAGCTGCCGTTGGGGTTAGGTCCTTGATTGCAGTTTTAAATAAGGTGGTCAGGGTAGGCTTCAATGGGAAGGTCAGATTTAAATAGAGGCTATAGGTGAGCTGGTCAATTAAATATAATTGTCCCTCGGTGTCTGTGGGGCGAAACTCAGATGCTCAAGCCCCTTATATAACATGGTGTCATATTTGCATATAACCTATGCACATCCATATACTTTAAATTATTTCTAGGTTACTCATACGTAAGTAATAGGTATAATGCTATGTAAATAGTTGTATTGTTTAGGGAATAACAATAAGAAAACGTGTGTACATGTTCCCAAATGCAACGGTCATTTTTTTTTTCTCTGAATATTTTCAATTTATGGTTGGTTGTATCCACAGATGGGGAACACATGAATATGGAGGGCCAACAGTATCCAGGGAAAAGGCATTCTAGGAAAAGGGAACAGCCTAGAACAAATGCCCTAAGGTGCCTGGCATGTTCAAAGAATAGGAAGGCAGGAGCAGATACTACTGAGAGGCTGAGGGAGAGGAAGTTAGAGAGGTAAAGGGGGATCACACCAAGTAGAGCCTTGTAGGCTTTAGCTTTTACTCCACATGATCTGAGGAGTTATCTCAGGATTTCTCACTTGAGAGTGACTTCCATGTCTTAAAAAGGATTAGCCTGGCTCCTGTGTTAAACCGTAGGGGAACGATGGTAGAAACACAGACCCATTAAGATGCTTACTGCAGCAACCTAGGTGAGAGGTGACTGAAGCTAAGAGCAGATGTTAGCCATGAAGGTGATGAGAAGTGGTGAGGTTATGAACAGAGTAGGATCTTTATTACCCACCTAAACCTTACCCTTTGTCATCCCTCCATCTACCATCCCTTCATCCTACAATTACTTATTGAAAGTCTGCTTTGCATATGGCACTATTCTAGGCTCAGACAATGCGACTCTGAAGTGGACCGACAAACTCCTTCATGGAGCTTCCATTCTCGATGAAGATAGACAACAAATAAATTAATTCATAAGCATGATAATGTCCTATAGTGGGAACTGCTGATCAACAGGGGTGATCTATTAGGAGGAATAGTGAGGTGGAAACTAGAAAAGGGCTCAGAATAAGTGACATTTGAACTGATTGGAAAAAAAAGAAGGAGCCAGCTAAAAGTCAGGAGAAAAGCATTTGAGGGAAAGGGAAATTGCTTTGCATGGTTGAATTGCAGAAAGAAGACCAGTGTTATTGGAACATAGGAACCTGGAGAAAGCAGCAATTGTTATCTCTTCCCCAGTGAATAACGCAGAAAATCGCCCTGCCCCTACACACAGGGTCTACACTGATCTTTTCTGTTTTCATAATATTATGCAACACCATCTGATAACCATAACGTTGATTTAGCAAAAATTCCAAACATAAAACTAACATGGTCATTCTATCCCAACCAGTTATTGTTACTATTATTAGTAAGAACTAGAAGCTGAGAAAATACAGTTAGAGATCAAATACATAACAATTACATTTGAACTAGATTTCAAACCTTAATCTGTCTTATTCTGAAGCCAACTGTTAGTATTATGTACCATGTTACTTCCTAGATGACGAAAGAAGGAAAAAAGTACTTAGGATAACTTTGCTGGTTGGTTTCCCCACAGACTTTGTTCCCATTGAACACTGTTGTATCACTGGTTGTTTGATGAATTGGCATCACAACAATTGGCAATTTTTTATTCCTTCTCTTCTCTCGGATTCCCATGAATCTGGCCATGTGTCCTCTCCAATTGCCTATCTCTATTAAAATTACAGTTTTTGGCCGGGTGCGGTGGCTCACGCCTGTAATCCTAGCACTCTGGGAGGCTGAGGCGGGCAGATCGCTTAAGGTCAGGCATTCGAAACCAGCCTGAGCAAGAGTGAGACCCCATCTCTACTAAAAATAGAAATTAATTGGCCAACAACAACAACAA
>CAUYRT010091058.1:0-30352 GCA_963574885.1 Lepilemur ruficaudatus | reverse complement strand
CAACTAACTCGAGTTAGGGTCCATGTCTCAGAGCGCCAACACGCAGTGGCCTCTTCTCTGGACAAAGGACCCCGGGCAGCACGGGAAGGGCAGTTTTATAGGGTCAGTTCAGGCAGCAAACAAAGAGCTGTCCACCCATTGGACATGCATGTATTTAGTACAGCGATTGGTTCTATTGCTATTTCTCTCTGCACTCTTTCTCATATTACCCCGCAGTTTCTGCAAGCAAGCCGTTATCACAAAAGCATAACTGAGCGGTTAGCAGGCAAGCAAGCTTCACTAGAATGCAGAAGTCTGTTTTGCAAGAAGTCTATTTTGCAATTGAGCCCTGTGTACAGTTTTGGTCCCTTACAAGGGTAGGGCCCAGGGTTTTATCTCGATGATTCTGATTGACACTAAAGTTCAAGAACCACTGCTTAAGCTTCATCCTACTCTACCAGCCTCATCTAAGGACACTGGCTTTTGATATACTAGAGGTAATATATTCTGTGTAGTGCACAACATGACACACATACAAGGTAATCTAGCATTTAAAAAAACAATATAAATGAATATTAACTGTAAAGGAATAACATAAAATGACTTCTATTACAACGGTAGATTTCAGTAGTGGATATGTCTTGGAGCTAAATGTTTGAGAGCCACCAATAATTTATACGTGTATTGTTTTTCATTTAACATTCTAAAATTCTGATTAAAACAGAGGTAGTATAATGCAGTGGTTAAGAACATAAGCTTTAGACTCTGACAGACATTAGTTCTAGTCTTGATGCTGGCACTCACTAGCTGTGGTAGGACCAAGGGCAAGTCATTTAATCTCTTTAAACTACAGTTTCCTCATTAGGGTAATAGTTCACAGGCTGGTTATAAGAATTAAATGAGGTATACATGTGTGTAAAGAATTCAGTATAGCGCCTGACACAGGGTAGGCTCGTAGGGCTTAGTAGGGAATGGTATGTTAGAATAATAAATGTGAGACTGGACCTGGGAGTGTTTATATTTTGTAAGCATTGGGGAATTGTCACAGAATATTTAAGGAATGACATGATTAGAGTTATATTTTACAAAGGTTACTATGACCTCAATGTGGATGGTAGATTGGAGGAGGATTAAAATAGTAGTCAAGTTGAGGAGATAAAGGCAGTGGTTCAAGAAAGTGATGAAAAAAGACTGAAATCGTCAGGATAGTGGTGACAAAGAGGAAGGAACTTATATAAGAAGTGTTTAGGAGCCTGAAATTAGAGTAACTGTGAATAATTTGATGAAGTTAAGGGATAGAGAACAATTTGATTTATTATATATTTGTATGGACTTGAATTTGTTTATATACTCCCAAATAATAGAGATTCCAGTCACAGTTAGTTATCTTTGAAAACATTGATGGATACGTTTGTCTATTATTTTGAGACAAACATATGCAAGTGAAAAGGGGAAACAAAAAGTCTGTCTTTAACATTCATCCTGTGACTTTGCTCAAATGGAATAAAATTATATCAAGAATTATTCTTGAAGCTGCAATCCTGAATCTATAACTTTGGCCCCCTTCATCTTTTCCTTTAAATATAAATTATTTTAATATTCTCTAAATTGATGGTATATACAATTCTCATGTTTTAACAAGTACTTTTTATTACCTAATCTAAATGTTGATTCTTGAAATGCAGGACTAATATCTAATTAAGATATTGTTAAACTTGTAGAAAGTATAGAAATTAAGCATCTTGGAATTAACTTTTATTTACGGAGGATAGTGGCTCTCTAATCATTATTTGATAGTTTTTACTGCATTTATAATATCAAAGATAAAAGTCTTCAATCATATTCGTATGCGTAATTTTCCTTAAAGCCTCTTTAATGTATGACTAGAACTAGAATTGCCACATCAGTTCTGACTCTTTTTGTATATGAACGCCTAGCATTCTGAAAGGTAAATATGTGCTGTTGGTATAGAGGGAAAGATTGTCAATTTTTTCTTCTATCTTTGATAAAAATGCTTGCCACTTTTGTTAGTTCAGTTTCCATTGGTTCTAATAAACTGTCTATGGTCATAAGTTATCCGTTCAACAAAGCATTTATACTGACATTTAAAAAATTTGCTTTACTAAATACAAGGACTATTTTAATTTTGTTAATGAGAGGAATAAAGAATTCGGAATACAGAAACAGAAACAGTAAGTTAAAAGATATGTAAATCTAAATTTACTCTAAATTATCAATTTTCTGACATACTTTTATTTTAAAAATCTACGTCTTTAACCTACAATTTAGCTATTAGAGGTTTTGTTTGGTCATTAATCATTTGTGGGAAAGTCACTTTCTGTGTTTAAAGCTCTAATTGTATTGTGTTTAAACATATTTTGGAGTTAAAATTTTTAGAACCAGAAGATACTTTGGAGCTTTTATACTACAAATGCTTGAGTTTTTTTATATGTAAACCAGAGCAGATCCAAAGAATGAAATGACTTTATGAAGACTCCAAAGTCTCATAATTATTTGATCACAGAGGAAGAATCTGGATCCAGTGTGGTCTTTAAGAAATTTTCAGTCTGTGTAAGAGGTTAAGCTGTAAAATATTTTAGGAGGTTTATTATGTATTACAATTTAATTGTGAAGCATTCTTTAAAAATTAGGAAGAGGGCTGGGTGCAGTGACTGATGCCTATAATCCTAACACTTTGGGAGGCTAAGGCGGGGAGCGGGGGATTGCTTGAGGCCAGGAGTTTCAGACCAACCTGAGCAACATATGAGACCTCATCTCAACAAAATAAAAAAGAAATTAAAAAATTAACAGGTATGGTGGCACACATCCATAGTTCCAGGTACTTGGGAGGCTAAGGCAGGAGAATTGCTTGAGCCCAGGAATTTGAGGTTGTAGTGAGCTATGATGACACCATGCCACTCATCTTTCTTTGAGAGAACAAGACCCTCTCTCTCTCAAAAAAAAAAAATTAGGAAGAGTACAAGTTAAAGGCTCAAAGCACAGGGAGTTGAGAAAAAAAATTGCTCAGTAAGGATGAAAACCTCAATACTGGTCGTTTTCTGGCACAAATAAGATATAAGTGCTGATAGGTTTCTTTCTCTGCTTTTACTTATAAAGAAAAAATATACATTGACTTAGCATTCTAGGAAGTACAGGGAAATTGAACAAAAGACATTATTTGTAATGGGTAACTTTTTCATCTGAGAGAGATGCTATACATAGTGTCTTTAAGTATAATTTAAGTGTGTCAGAAAAGAAACTATAGGAGTTGACAACCATCTCCCTTTTATCAGGATGAGTATATTGCTTGTTCTAGAGGCACTACTGATAGATTAGAAGGGGTTTTCTCTCTGAGTGTTTGATGCCACGTAACCTTGAAGCCTTATTGGTGATGTGCTCATCTCCTGGGAAGTCTTGATTCTAGATAGAAAAAATCAGAGAGAAGTGTTCTCCTTGGACCTGTTTGAATTAAAGTTAGCAGAAATTGTAAATAATGTCATCATTAAAATGCAAAACATTACAGTAGAAGTAAAAAATATTCATGTCTTGTCAAATCTTGCTCTGTTTGCATCTTAAAAATATAGTCTAGTAAATATCTGTGCTGCATAGATTTTTAAGAGTAATATTTTAATAATATAAAAAACAAAGATACTAAAATTTTAGCTTATGTCTAAGGCAGTAGTTCTCAACTGGGAAAATTTTGGCCCCTCCTGCCGCCATGCCATGCCCATCCCCCCAATTTGGCAATGTCTAGAGACATTTTGGGTTGTCACAAATAGGGGGAGGCGTGCTACTTAAAACGAGTGGGTAGAGGCCAGATATGTTGCCAAATATCATACAGCGCACAAGACAGCCCCCACAACAAAGAATTATCTACCGTAAAGTGTCAATAATGCTGAGATTGAGAATCCATAGTCTAAGGGCAGTTTAACTGTTTTGATAATGAGGCTATATCCAAGAAATCATTGTTTACTTAAATTGAAGGGCTAGTGGCTAGGAGAAAAGAATAAGGTTTTTAGTGCTAGCTTAGCAATGTTTGGGATGTTAAACATCCTAGGGCTTTTTTGGTACCAAATTAAGATTAGCTTAAGGTAATTTATTTCTTTGAATTGCTAAAAAACTTCAGTGGAAATGGATTCCTTAGTTATATTAAAAATTAAATCTGGTAATTAATTATATCTAGAAAGCGTATATCAATTTGTATTTTAAAAGTAATTTTTAGCTATAGTTGTACATGATGTGTCTTTTGAAGTGACTATCCTGTGATGGAGTCATAATTTAAGAGTAGTTTTATTTCCTTATACTAAGTACCCCATGGTTTTTTTTTTTTTTTTTTTTTTTTTTTAGAATGAGTCTTGCTCTGTTGCCCAGGCTAGAATGCCCTGGTGTCAGCCTAGCTCACAGCAACCTCAAACTCCTGGCCTCAAGCAATCCTCCCCCACCTTGGCCTCCCAGAGTGCTAGAATTACAGGTGTGAGCCACCACTCCTGGCCCCGTGATTTTTCTGCAGTGGTTAATGGAATATGTTTAAATTATGCTATAAGTGAATATTACACTTTATAGAAAATGTCCCTTTTGTGAAATTAAATGGAAGTTTGTGATTTAGTAAATATGGGCCATTGTAATTTATTTAAAAATATAAAAGTGACTTAGAGCAAATTATTTTAGTAAATTGTGTTAAATTATTTAGGATATTAACTAACTATATCCTTGTGGAAAGCTCAATAATATCAACCTTTGTTTTTAGCTCAACAGAAATAGATGATATGCTTAGAAAATCAACAAATCTGCTGCTGACCAGAACTTTGAGTGGCTGTTTACTGAACCTTATTAGAAAACCTCATATAGGTTTAACAGAGGTAGGTTAAAAAGACATATATAGCCAAGTGTTTCATTATGTGAAACAGTTATTAGATAGTTGCTGAATATTATTCTGTAAAACTAGCTTTATGTGTTAAATTTATTAATAAGCAGATTTGTTTAAAAATGAAAGCATCAGTGTAAATTCAAGAAATGTGAGGGAAAAGGGTTTACATGGAGAATAGTAGACAGTTGAAGCTGTTAGAACATGTATTTGGATTTCTGATAGTAAGACTTTACAAGTCAAAATCCTCATATTTTTACTTGCTAAATGTGTAAGATGAAAAATACTGTGAAAAGTTATTTTTAAATAATTGGCAGTTAGACTCCTGGTGTGTGCTTATGTGTGTATTTGTGTTTTTTTTTAACAAGTGTGGGCCTTCATAAGCAGTATTTGCAGCAGGCCTATGAAATCAGATAGTCAGTTATATCCTGTAATGCTATAATTATGCAGAAATAGTGGTTGCTGGAAGTAATAATCCTATTTTAAAAAATTAGGTGGTTTTGCATACCTGTAACCTGTATTTTACTGGATATATTTTGTGTTTTCTAGCTGGTGCAAATCATCATAAACACAACACACCTGGAACAAGCTTGTAAATACCTTGAGGACTTTATAACTAACATTACAAATATTTCTCAAGAAACTGTTCATACCACAAGACTTTATGGACTTTCTACTTTTAAGGTATGTAAAAATCTGGCCAAAGGTTTTCATTTTAATTACTGTAAGCAAATGTTAAAAAATGAAAAACAATTTTTATTATATGCATGATTTTATTATATTCCTAAAAATTGAGAATTACAGATAATCATTGTCAACAGATAAATGTCTGTTCCTTTTTGGCATTTTAAACATCTTATTAAAATGGAGAGAATTATACTGATTTTCTACAGCGTATTACATTTTATTCATGTTTTGACAGTTTATAGTAGTGCTGAATAGGTCTCACTGAACTTCTTTTCTTTTTTTTAAATTTCAAAATATTAAGGGGGTATAATGTTTTTGTTGCACGGATAGCTTTTGTAATGCTTGAGTCAGGGCTGTAAGTGTGCCTGTCACCCGAATAGTGTTCATTGTACCTGTTAGGTAGGCTTTTTCCTCTTCTCTTCTCCCTCCTCTCCACTGCTTGATTTCCAGTGACTCTTACTTCCCTCCATGCACAAGCATTCCCCCTTAGTTAGTTCCAATTTAGTAGAGCATATATGTAGTGTTTGTTTTTCCATTCTGGAGATACTTAGGATAATAGTCTCCAGTTCCATCCAAATTGCTGCAAAAGGCATTAATTCATCCTTTTTATGGCTGAGTAGTACTCCTTGGTATACATATACCACATTTTGTTAATCCACTCATGAATTGATGAGTACTCGGGTTAATTCCAAATCTTTGCATTTGTGAATTGTGCAGTAAACATTTGAGTGCAGTTGTCTTTTTGATAAAATGACTTCTTTTTCTTTGAGTAGATGCCCAGTAGTGAGATTGCTGGATTGAATGGAAGGTCTACTTTTAGTTCTTTGAGAAATCTCCATACTGTTTTCCATAGAGGTTATACTAATTTGCAGTCCCACCAACAGTGTCTAAGCATTCCTTTCTGCATCCATGCCAGCATCTATTGTTCTTGGACTTTTTAATAAAAGCCATTCTAACTGGGATTTGGTGATATCTCATTGTGGTTTCAATTTGCATTTCCCTGATGAATAGCGATGTTGGCCATTTGCCTATCTTCTTTTGAAAAAACTTCTGTTGATGTCTTTTGCCCACTTGATTTGAGGTTGTTTGTTTTTTTCTTGGTGATTTGTTTGTGTTCTTTGTAAATTCTGGATATTAGCCCTTTATCGGACGTATAGTTTGTGAATATTTTCTCCTATTCTGTAGGTTGTCTATTTGCTCTGTTGATTATTTGCTTCGCTATGCAGAAGCTTTTTAGTTTAATCAAGTCTCATTTATTTATTTTTGTTGTTGCTATAATTGCCTTCAGGGTCTTAGTCATAAATTCTTTGCCTAAACCAATATCTAGAAGAGTTTTTCCTATGTTTATTTTTCAATGCCATTTTTCTTTTCCTTCAGGTCGGAACCAATAAAGGATGGAAAGCAAATCTATCCTTATTTAATTTGTCTTACATTTTTAATTTACAAACTCACACACTCATATAAAATTAATTGTTAAATTGTGAAACATTAACAGAAATTCACTGAGACCTATTCAACACTACTACAAATTGTCAAAACATGAATAAAATGTAACACACTGTAGAAAATCAGTTACTTCTCTTCATTTTAATAAGACGTTTAAAATGCCAAAGAAGAACTGACATTTGTCTGCTCATTATTGACAATCTTAGGCAAAAAGAACAAATCTGGAGGTATCACATTACCAGACTTCAAACTACTACAATTCCACAGTAACCAACACATCATGGTATTGGCACAAAAATAGAGACATATACCAATGGAACAGAACAGAGAACCCAGATATAAAACCATCTACATACAACCAATTGATCTTCAACAAAGTAGACAACAACATACACTGTGGAAAAAATCCCTATTCAATAAATGGCGCTGGGAAAATAGAATAGCCACATGCAGGAGAATGAAGCGGGACCCCTATCTCACACTAATCGTAACAATTAATTCAGTGCGATGCGCGCCATCTGTGAGATGGACACGCTTGAAGCTCTGATTCCAGGGGGGAAAGGGGGGAAAAGCAACACATGTAAGCTAAACATTTGTACCCCTATAATATGCTGAAATAAAAAAAAATTAATTCAAGATGGATAAAAGACTTAAATGTAAGGCATGAAACCATAAGAATTCTAGAAGAAAATGGAGGAGGAACTCTTCTAGATATCGGCTTAGGCAAAGAATTTATGACTGAGACTACAAAGGCATACAACAAACAGCAACAACAAAGATAAATAAATGGGACTTGATGCAATCAAAAAGCTTCTGAATGCCTAAGGAAATAATCACCACAGCAAATAGACAGACTACAGAATGGGAGAAAATATTTGTAAGCTATACATCCAATAAAGTGCTAATAACCAGAATCTACAAAGAACTCAAACAGAGATCAGCAAGAAAAAAACAAACAATCCCATTAAAAAGTGGGCAAAAGACATGAACAGAAGTTTTTCAAAAGAAGATAGGCAAATGGCCAATAAACCTGTGAAAAAATACGCAACCTCACTAATCATTAAGGAAATGCAAATTGAAACCACAGTGAGATACCACCTTATTCCAGTTAGAATGGCTTTTATTAAAGTCCAAAAACAATAGATGCTGGCATGGATGCAGAGAGAAAGGAACGCTTATTCATTGTTGGTGGGACTGCAAATTAGTATAGCCTCAATGGAAAACAGTATGGAGATTTCTCAAAGAACTAAAAGTAGGCCTACCATTTGATCCAGCAATCCCACTACTGGGTATTTACCCAAAGGGAAAGAAGTAATTTTATCAAAAAGACACCTGCAATCAAATGTTTATTGCAGCACAATTCACAAATGCAAAGATGTGGAATCAATCCAAGTGCCCATTAATTCATGAGTGGATTAACAAAATGTGGTATATGTCTACGATGGAATACTACTCAGCTACGGAGAAGGATGAATTAATGCCTTTTGCAACAATTTGGATGGAACCGGAGACCATTACCCTAAGTGAAGTAGCTCAAGAATGGAAAAATAAACAACACATGTACTCGCTATTAAATTGGACATAACTGATGAGTATACATGTGCACAGAGGGAAGTAAAACTCCGTGGAAATCAAGCAGGGGGAGGGGAAGGGAGGAATGGGCAAAATCCTACCTAACGGGTACAATGAATGCTATCTGGGTGACGGGCACACTTATAACCCTGACTGAAGTGTAACAAAAGGGATCCATGTAACCAAAAACATTTGTACCCCTGTAATATTTTGAAATAAAAAAACAATAAAAGGCCAGGAAAAAAAAGAAAAGTGATAGGAACTGACAGAAAAACTTTGTGAAACAATAAAGGGAAATCATTGGCCAATGAAACTGAGAAGTCCAAGGATAGAGATTTCAGGCGAGGCTGAAGCCTGCTGTCTAAGGACCCAGAGTCCCTTCATCTTTGAACTCTGCTTTATACATTTTTGGCTTCATCTTCAGACTACTCATGATGACCCAGTAGTTTCAGGCTTTCTTCTTCTGGTAGCAAAATGGCTGCCTGGTCACAATTCCAAACCTTACATCTTCATGTCCTGAGGAGAGACTGTCTTTCTCTACCAGCTGCTGTGGAATTCCTTATGGGTAAAAGGATTGGAATTGTTAACTGACTTAAACTGATTAGTATCCATCCTTGGAGCTAGTTGCATGTTCAGTTCTACTCAAACCACATAACTGTGTATGGGGGCAGGGTGATTTTCCAAAACATATTTGGAGACTGTTTCAAGAAGGAAGAAGGGATGATAGATACTAGATCATAGACGTTTACTAAAATGTTTAGGTATTGCTTGTTAGCTTTTAATCAACACACACGTTTATGGTCCAGAAGTCTAGGTAGAGTTTGTGCATGTGTATGTTTTCAAAAGCTTCTCAGGTTGTTCTCCTGCATACCTATTTCTGGGAACCACTGATGGTATGATATTTAATTCTTATGTATTGAAATAAAAATAGTTCTCAAATTATGCCAGATGAATTTCTGCCTCCAGAGGGCACTATTTCTTTAACATGTAAAGGAAGAATTACTTTGTTTATATACTGAATCTTTAAATTTTATTTAAGAGTTCGTTGGCATGTTTTTAACCTTCTGGTAAGGTCATAGGGATAGAAACTATTTTGCATTCCAGTGTAGAACTCCTCAAGAAGTCCAAACTAATTTTCTTACCCATAACTAAATCACAATTAGTAATTATCTGTTAGGAATTTCTTATCAAATAATTCAATGTATTCCTTAATATGACTATAGAAAAAGTTACAGTAAAGCTTTTTCTGTCTTTTATTTCTTTCCTTGCAGCTGTTTCTTTAAACATATGATGTAGTGAGTCAGTTTATGCAGCTATAAGGATCAAAGGCACATATGTTTTCTAATAGTTATGTTTGTTGGATTATAAAATAAGCAGAATCCTTAGTCCTTGGAAAAGTCCTTTCAAGTGTTAACTTTAAAACATGTTCTTGCTTAGAACTGAAAATTCTTTTTGACACAGCACAGCCACTGATTCCCCGACTTAGATTTCTTTGCTTGCTAGTAGAGCCTGTGGGAGCATTAATAAACTTCTTAAAATATTAAATATCCCTGCTGAAATTTTTTTAACATCTTGAGAAAAGTTTATCTTAACCTAAATAGTTTATGGGAAAAGTGGAACCTTCTCTTGGTGTCACCTCAGAAAAGTAGACTAATCAACAAAATTCTAGGTAGCAACGACAACAAAAAGTAATAAATACATTTTGTGTTTTCTCCTTTACTTTTGCTTAGTTGAATTTTCAAAAATTAGGGTTTTGGACTGAACATGAAGTTGAGAAAGCATGTAATTATAATTACTTCATTTGACAATAATGTGAATGGTTTTTTTTTTTATCATTTTTATAATTTTTCTCCCAGAAGATAAAAATAGTGTTTTGTTTTCCCTCATGCCTTCAGAATTTCTAGATATTTGGTCCCTCGCACCCCCTCAACTTTTAGCTAATATTTTAATTGTCCCATATTGCTTTTTAAAAATCTAGGTAAATATCTAGAAAATGTGAAGCGACATCTCATTTTATTTTAATAAAATTCTATATAATAAAAAGAGAATTAAGTATACTATAGATTTTTAAAGCTAGATTTAAATTGGGCTCTTAAAAGAATAGCCATTTTTATAAAAATCTAAAATTTAACCAGTACGTTAGTTCTGTAAGTTTAGAGGAGAGGAGTCTACTGAAACTGAATTTTAAAATTTTGTGAGGCATTAGTTTCTCTTCCTGCCCACATTAGAGGCATCTCAGAAAAGCAAGAGAAATCATAAATAGCAGTCTGAATGCAGATAGGGAAGGTAGCAGAAGATAGGAGCAATCAAATTCTCAATTTTTCTTTGCCTGGTGATAGAAAGGAAGTGGGTTGAGTATTTATGGGATGATTATGCAGTTCTGAAGTTTCAGCCTCTCTTATCCAGCTGCCACCTGGAATTGTTGTCTAGCTTCAATTCTGTCTTCAATTCATCTGCTTAGATTCAGTAAAGGTAGTGAAACATGAAAGAAGGGACTGATTGTGAACACTGGGGCAAAATGCAAAGTGGTAAATAAATATTTTTATATTGCTTTGCAAAATTGACTTACAAGTGATATCATTAAGGTGTGTTATAGTGAATTTCTATAGAATAAGCATTTGCTATCTTAAAGTACCTGCCTCTAATGTTGTTTGGGGGGTTACAGAGAGGTATGTATTACTGCTGCAATGAATACACATTGAATATGACCTCCTTTTCCAGTTAGTATTTTACATTTTAAAATGTCATTCTGTGAATGTTTAATACTCGTTTTTTTCCTCCCTTACATACAAATAGCTATCATAAGCTAACTTGGGCAATTTAGAAGGCTTGAAATTCTGATGTACTAATCATCTTCTTATAGTTGTCTTAATAAATGTTGTTGTGCATTACTAGGTACCCCACACTAGTAGGTGTAAGGAAACTAATATTTTTTTGAGCCCCTACTGGGTGCCAAGTACTGTTAGGGACTTTGTATTAATTATAGAAGCCTGTGTAATGCGCAGAACAACCCTGGGAGATAGGGATGATTCTCATTTCATATATAAGAAAACAACAATTTACAAAATTCAATTTGCTCAAGATGTAAAAATAAGTGAGATAATGAAAATCAAAATTTTAACCATTTTCTCAAACCCCTTCTATTTTTTCTATTAAATGTTTGGAAATACTGGTCCATATTCTTTATGGGCCATTTCTTCATTATTTATTATTAGCAGGAATCTTGATTTTTTAAATGGCCATAAATTCCTTGACACTTCTCTCATGGAGAAGTGGGGGTCTATCTCACCTCCTCTTGATCTGGGCAGACTTGTGACTGCTTTGACCAATAGCGTATAGTGAAAATAACATGAGGCTTCTGAAGCTAGGACATAAAAGGCAGTGTAGCCTCACCTTATTCCAAGCATGGGACACACTTGCCTGGAGCCCTGTGTTGCCATTGTAAGAACCCCAGTTACCCATTAGCCACTATGTTGTGAGGAAGGCAATGAGAGCTACCCATCCAGATGCTAGAGTTATGAGTGAGGAAGCCCCCAGATGATTTTAACCCCCAGCCATCGAGTCTTGTTGCCAACCTTCAGCTGATCCCAGCTAAGGTCTCAGATATTGTAAAGCAAAGTCATCCCCACTGCTCCCTGACCCCATAGAACCTATAAGTATAATAAAATGCTTTTATTTTAAGCCACTAAGTTTTGGGGTACTTTGTTACTCAGAAATAGGAACTGGAAGAGCAAGTGACATAAACACTTCTGCCTAGGTTCCTATTTTTCCATATCACCAGGTAGCTTTTCCTCCATGAAACCTTTCCAGCCAACATGATCTCTCCCTTTTTACTACAGTTTTACTGTACATGTGGCAAATACTAATTTGTTCGTATTTATTCATTCTGTGATTACTTTATTTGTGGTACTTTCCTTTCCCTAGCTAGAATATAAAGTTTTTCAAGACAGAAGTGATTTCTTTTATTCATTTAACAAGTACTCATCTACTGCCTACTATGTGCTAAGCACATAGTAGGTGTTAGAGGTACCTCAGTGAACAAAAGCAGACAAAAACTTCCTGCTTGTATGGAGCTTGCATTTTGTGGATGTTTTGTTCCTATATTACTCAGAGTGCTGAATATATTAATGACTAATACAGTCTTATTGATAAACACTAATGTTAAGCTTCTTAATCTTAAGATTTTTTTGAGGAGATTTGCGTTATATTAGAAATTTTAATGAAGAGAGATGAATAGCTTAAGTTACTACAGTCAGCCCTCTGTGTTTATGGGTTCTGCATCTGTAGATTCAACCAAACATGGATCAAAAATATTGGGGGAAGAAAAAAGATGGATGATGTGTCTATACTGAACATGTACAGACTTCATTTTCCTGTTGAGTCTTGTTGCCAGCCTTATTACCTAAACAGTACAGTATAACAGCTACATAGCATTGCCATTTTATTAGGGATTATAAGTAATCCAGAGATGATTTAAAGTATACAGGAAGATGCACATAGGTTATACGCAAATACTACACCATTTTATATTAGGGACTTGAGCATCTGCAGATTTTGGTATCCAAGGGAGGTCCTGAAACTAATCTCCCACCAAAGGACTGTTTAAGTAACTATTTTGACTTGGAACTCATTTTGCTACTACCATATTTAGTAGTGCTTCATTAAAATTTTAGTTAGTACCATTTACATTAATTTAGATTCCTGTTTTATCTAAATAAAATAGTGTTTATTTTTATTTTCCTCTATAGTTGAGGAGAGGCACTGAGTTCAACTGAGTTCTCTGTCCAAGAGAAGAAAAATCTTGGAATTCCTGTTTCGATTCTACTGTGAAGGCAGGCATGCAAATGGAAAGATGTCTACCAATAGTTGGTTTTCCCCACGCATTTTGTCAGTGACTAGTAGTAAGTGGTTAGTGTGAAAATTGGAGAGGGAGCCAAAAAAGCATTAAAGTGGAGAAATGGTATTAATACATTTGATCATTCATATTTACCTTTTCTTATATTACCCTTTTGAAAATTTCTTAAGGCACACAAACCAAAATACCTGGTGAGGGTTCCTGATTGTATTTTTGAAATTCCAATTCAAATGACATTCCTTCTACAAAGCTTTTTCTAGCATATCAATAAGTACTAATTATTTCCTCCTTTGTTTGCTCAGGATGCTTTGTTAAACTTCTAATATCGCATTAGTCATGTTTTGTTTTATCTTTGCATGGATTGTGAAATCCTTGAGGGCGGGAACTGTTTTACTCCTCCTGATGTCTTTATGGTGCTATTATTCATAGATATGATATAAATTGTATATTAGACTAAATTGTGTTCCAATATGTGACTAATAATGGTGAGTGATACTAAGTCTCTTCTTAGTCAAGGTAAAAGTCTAAATATTAATAGATTTTGCCAGAAATATAACATTACTACCCAAATCAAATTAAATCTAGTTCCCAAGCTGGCCAGGTGGCAAGTTGTTCACCCCCTCCTTAAGGTGGTAAAGAGAATTCCAGGAACTTGTGCACAGCCCAAAAAAACCTGAGGAAAAGGCAGAGATCTTCCAGTTTTAACTTCAAAATGCTCCCTGTCCAAGTCCATGTGATCCTTTCAAAAAAAAGGATAGGCATGGGGATCTTTTGCCTTGGTTCCAAAGGCCACAATGCCTAGTTATCCCTCACACTGTTCTGTCAGAGCGCTGCTACTTGAATGAGAACCCACTGCTACCATTTCTTCTTTTTCTAGATTCTTAATGTGGAAGTTTAGGTTAATGATTTGAGATCTTCCTTCTTTATAATATAGGCATGGATAGTGATAAATTCCCCTCTAAGCACTGCTTTGGTTATATACCATAAGTTTTAGTATTGTATTTTTGTTTTCATTTATCCCACAGTATTTTCTAATTTCAATCTCTTTGATCCATTGTTTATGTAAGCTTATGTTTATTGCTTAATTTCCATATATTTGCAAATTTTCCAAATGTTCTTCTGTTATTTTAGATTTTATCCTATTGTAGTTAGAGAAAATACTTTGTATGCTTTCAGTCTTTGTAACACTTGTTTTATGACCTAACATATGCTCTGTTCTAGAGCATGTCCCATAATCACTTGAGAATAATGTGTGATCTGCTGTTGTTGTATGGAGTATTCTGCAGATGTCTGTAAGTTCTAGTTGACTTATATTGTTTGATTAAGTCTTCTGTTTTTTCTGTCTGCTCAAATATATGGTTGAACCCCTCTAGTGATTTTCTCATTTTAGTTATTATATTTTTAAATAATTTCTGTCTCTTTATATACTCTATTTGGTGAGGCATTGTTTAAGTTCTTTAGATATGGTTTTCTTTTGTTTTTTGAACATATTTTAAATAACTTATTTAAAGTTTTTGTCTTGTAAGGCCAATGTCTGGGCTTCCACACAGTTTCTATTGATTGCTTTTTTCCTATGTATAAGTCAGTCATACTTTCTTGTTTCTTTGCATTACTTGTAATTTTTTGTTGACTGGAAATTTTAAATAATATAATGTGGCAACTTTGGAAGTTAGATTTTCTCCTCTTCCTAGGGTTTGTTGTTTCTCCTATTTGTTGTTGGTTGTTTTGTGATTTTTCTGAACTAAATCTGTAAAGTCTGTATTCTTCGTCATGTGTGGCCACTGAGGTCTGCTTGGTTAGCTTAGTGGTCAGCTAGTGATTACACACAGATTTCCTTGGAAGCCTGGAACCATTAAGCCCCCCATTCTTTGCTGAGGAGCTCTGTATACATGTTGGGGTGTGCCTTAAACACTGAGACAGAAATTTAACAACTCTGCTTTCTCTTTCACTTTCTTCTTGCGCGAAGCTCCAAGGCCAGCCATAAATGAGAGCTTAGAGCCTTCTCAGGTCTTTCCTGAACATGTACACAACCCTGCACATGCACATAGCCTTCTAGATTCTCAGGAATCTGTCAGAGCTTTTCAAAGCCATCTGTGGATATCTCATTCCCCACTTTTTCCTTTTAAGTTTTTTGGTTAACCTATTGTGTGTCCCAATTGTTATCTTACCATCTTAGGCATCCTCTATGTTAAACAATTGCCTCTAATTGTTTTTGACAAATGCTCATGGAGAAAAGGCTTTTTGCACTGGATAAGCCCTGATTCAGGTCATTTGAAGACATCCCTGTAAGTGGGGATGGGGTCTTCCAGGGAAACACCAGAGAGGTCAACTAATGATAATTCCCTGGGAATGTTACTTTGAAGGAGTGCCAGCCTTGTTCTGCCCCCTTTGGTGGCTGGCAGGCTACTGATTTTCACCACAGTTTTGGGATATTAATTTTTAGGGATACTATGGAGCTGGAGCAGGGGAGGTGAAATGGAAATGGCCACATTCAAATGCCACCAAGAGTCAGTTTTTTGTTTTTTCTTAAATAAATTCTGTCTGGATTACTGAAAGTTTTGGATTAACTTTTAGAGTTCTGAAGAAGTTGTTTTTGATAATTTTTGATAGTTTTCTTATTGCTTTAATAGTAGAGAGAATGTTTGGAAATCCTTACTCTGCTATTTTTGCTGATGTCACTCCTGTCATTTCTTTTCTCCTCAGAGAAGTAAACTATCTCAATCTCCATACCAACCCCCTCTTAAACTCAAAAGCACGAACAACTATTCCATTTCTTCTGTGATACTCCAACTTAATTTCTCTCAGTGAATCACTAGATAGGGGTGGTCTTCTGCATTCTTGACAACATCTGTTTTTCCACTTCTGTTTCTCTTAAGAGTCCTCTTAGAGTTGTGAGAACAAGTCAGGAATTATTAAGAATATCTAATAAAGTTCCTATCATATAAAGACAAAAAAGGTGATAGGTTGGAAAAGAAAGAAGAAAAGATGTAATGTCCAGTCAAGCAAATAGAGTACTGATAGCAAAAAAAGCAACAGTTTTCCTGCACTTTGAATAAATGACTAAAATATTAGACCAAAGAAAAATATAAAATAAAAATTTGGAATTTTAGGAAAACTTGTTTTATTATCTGCTTCTGTAATTGTTTCTTATTTTTTGTTGTTACTTTTTCCCCATCAGGATGCTAGACATGCAGCAGAAGGAGAAATATATACCAAACTTAATCAAAAAATTGATGAATTTGTTCAGCTTGCTGATTATGACTGGACAATGTCTGAACCAGATGGAAGAGCTAGTGGTTATTTAATGGACCTTATTAATTTTTTGAGAAGCATCTTTCAAGTGTTTACTCATTTGCCTGTAAGTATAGGAAATTTCAAAAAATTGTTTTGTATGTTTGCTTACTAAGGTATATTTTAGAATTTAATTTTAGTTTGAACCAACTTTCTAGGTTACATATTTCCTTTTTCATTATTATCATCTTATAAAGAATCATGTCTTAGCCAATTGTTTTAAGTTTTAATTTATTTTATTTTTTAACCAAAATAACTACAACTCTCTTCCCTGTAAAACCCAAACAAAACCCTGAAATTGGCACTGTAGACTTAAATAGAAATAAACTCTAATATTAATAGGAGTAGTTTTCATAAAAGTCAATATTATCAATGACTTTTCCAGTTAGAAAGGGCCAAGAAATTATTAGACATTTTTGAGTCAAGAGATTAAAAGTAAAACAGGAATATTGTTCTATCCTGGTACATAGTCACAGTGCATTGACATTTTGGGCAGTCTGTTGATGAAACATTAAAGAGATACAGCAAGGACATTTGGGTATAAAGCTGAAACATTGGATTCTTCAGATGAGGACTTTAGTCTTCAAAGACTGAAGAGATTACAGTGGGATAAACATGCTCTTATTAGGTATATCCAGAAATAATAGAACTACTGTTAAAACATGAGTGGAGTAGTTTTTGCCCAAATAAAATAGGAATAAATTTTATCAGCCTGTTTATCCCATGATAAGATTTAACTGAACACAAAAATAAAGTATTTTAATCTGGAACCGACACAACTGCTTACAACCCTTTCCCTTGTTTGAAATGAAAATAATAATGATAATTTTCCTCACCCTTTACTCTTTGCCATCAAGAGTTGCTTTAAAGAGTTGATTAGAAAAGTTGAGGGAAGGTGTTGCTAAAAAAAAAATAAATAAAAAATGGAAGAGTATTTTATAGAAATTTTAATTGTGGATCTTAGCCACAGACTTTTGAAGCTTACCTAGGGATGATATTGTATTCCTAACTGCTGTCCTTGAATTGAAAAAGGAAACCTGTTTTAAATCAACTAATTTCTAAAGACATGCTTTTCATACCGTTTGCACTAAATAATTGTTAAATTAATTTGAATTCACCTTGTCAGTATAAATCTCCATACTTCCAGCCAAAAACAATCTTCAAGAATAAACACCAGCACATGCTTGGAGACATACACACATTGTGTTTTTATGTTTTAATATCTGTGTCACAGTTTGGTTCAAAGTGATGGGTAGGAATTTTGTGAATAAGTGGGATGGGATTAAGAAAGACTGTATGTTAGTAATGTTTGGAGTAAATGTCTCAGCTTCTAAGGTTGCTTTCTACCTTCCCACCTTCCCAGAGGGAAATCCTGCTTTCTCTTAATACGTACTCTGTGACATTGACAGAAAGAGATTCCTGTTCTAACTAGATCACTGATCTGATCTATTGTGACATTTTGTATGGTTGTAGCTGAGTCTTCATATGCTGTTTTGGATTTTTATGTCATCTAACATGGGTTTTTCTATAAAGCAAATAAATTTTTATGCAGTATAGACCAACAAATTTAACAATAAATATAGGGCATGACCTATATATTTCTTTAAAAAGAAAATACTAATTTACAGCTAAGAAAAGAGAAAATGGTCCTAACAACAATATATTCTTACTCAAGGATGACCTAGAAGTATTATTCCCAAGCAAAAGTATTAAATTATTGACCATGGTAAATTTTAGTTAGAGTTGATAGAATAATTATATTATGGCTTTGTGTATTAATTCTCTTCAAAACCTTTACCTCTCCAGACTTTTACTGTTCTGCTTGTCCTTGCATTCTCTGTCTGCCTGTTAAGTTAGGGTGCGTTTCACAATATCATGGCACTGCTGTGACAACAGCAATGATACTTGCAAAAAGCTAAAGATTTGGATATTATGTGACGTCTAAGGCCATTTTCAAAAGATTGTTTAAAAACACAAAGACTGTCAAAGTTATTTAATGAGCCCTATGATTGGAATAAGAAAGCTTTGAGGGAAATTTAAATGTGCCATGTATTACAGGTAGTCCTGAAGTTTTCCCAGTTTGGAAAATTTTTTTTTCAACGTTAAGATAGTCATGTTCTGTTTATTCTGTGTGTGTCTCTCTGTGTGTGTGTGTGTATATATACCCCAAGAATAAGTAAGCATGTATGTTACTGTCTCATATCCTTATGATTGGGCATTGTTGGAGGGAGAAAAGCCTCAGAGGGAGAATGGGAATTTATAGTTGACTATGACTGTGGGAATTGTGGTTAACTGATGTGGGAACCAATTTTTTCAGAGCTGGAAGTAGTTAGATGGGAACAGAAAGAAGAGTGTAAGAGAAACAGAGAGTGTAAAAGAGGTATTTGGGGGAATGCTGGGGGTGTTAGAATGAGTATATTTTGCTACACTATGATTTTTTGGCATAATATCAAAAATCTGTCTGCAAGGTAAGTATTAAAGTTATTAAAACTCACTAAAGGAATTCATCTTGATATTTAAACCTTTATAACTCATCCATTCTATATTATTGGGGATCAGACATTTTGGTGCTGTATGGAATGATCAGTCAGAAAATGAATTAAAACCAACTTTACTAGGTAGAAAAATCATTGTGCATTTGTGAAATCATCTTGGGAAAATTTTTGTATTCTAGGCTAATGTTTTAGGTATGTTTTTTTCCTGATTTAATACCAGTATTTACATTTGAGCATGATATTTCATATGGGTAGAACTTTAGGTCAGTGGTTCATATATAAAATAAGAGGAAGAATAATAAATTTCTTGAATTAAAATATCTACTTTCAACTAGACATCTTTTTAAACGTTTTAATTATTTTTTTATTTCTAATTTTAATGTTTACGTTTGATGAAAGACCTCATTTTTTCAGTCCATGTATTTTAAAAGGCTACAAATTGTGGCTTTTTAGGAGACTGATTAATTCATCAAAATACTTCCCTTCTTCTTTTGCCTCTGAAAAAACTATTTCATAGTCTCATAATTGAAATTTATTAGCAAACTGAGAGACAGTGAGTTTGTATGAAATAGAAATATTTTACTACTTTAATTTAGATAACTTGAAAAAGCCATACATAATCAGAATTAATGAGGTCATCTACATGTTAGGTTTAATATTCAAACTGACCATGATTTTATTTAAGTTTTTCATTTTTTTCTGACAAGAGTTACGTAACTTTTTAAAACAAAACCTTTTATCAATTTAAAGAATAATGCATTGCACAATATATTTGAGTCTATATATTTCTCTTTCTTAAGTAAAAAAAGTAGTTTATTGTACGAAGTTGACCTTTTGTGGGGATATAAATGAAGGAGAACGAACTCTCCTGGGATCACTAAGGAAAAGTGGACCAGTTCAGAAAGAATGGTTGTGATTTCAAGAGCACATTTTTACATTAAATGTACTTGAGAGAATGAAAGCAGCATTTAAAAAGTCTTTCAAATAATTGATGTTGAAATCAAACCTTTTTTTATTGGATCTTTGAAATAAGAGAATGGTGAGACAGAAAGGAAAACTTCAAATGAAAATGTAAATGTGGCAAATTAATTTTTAAGTATTCTACATTTCTCCCACTATTATATTAGAGTAGATCTATGAAAACATTACTTTGAAACCAAAACAGTTTTGAACCATAATCTAATAAAGTGTTTTTACCTTGTTATTTTATGATATTTCAAAAGAAACAGTATCTTTAGCCTAATCTATAATAGTAAATTATTTTGGAAATTTGCCTTGGCATACAAACAGATGTGTTTTCTTGATTCGTTTTAGACTAGGGGTTGGTGGTTTGCAGTTTATTGTTCCTGTGATTGGCATTAAAAGCTTTATTTCACAGCTTGCAGTAAAGAACTATTGGGTAAAGAGTGGCTGTGTTCCACAAACTAAATTCAAAAAGTGTCAATCAAGGTCTCACATAGGTTACTTAGAGAATGAGTTTTCTTACTGATTTCACCAAATGTCGCCTCATGCTGTCTTTGATTGGCACAGCCTGGCAGGGAGGATGGATGAATCTGTCACCGGCTGGTTAATTGTGTTGCTGGTCTCAGTCTGACATCAGGTCTTTGACTCTTAAGTGGCTCAATACAAAACAAATTAGCAGATTGTAGTCATATTTCTCATTCTATATGCTTTGACTTTGTTGAATGCAGTCCATAAATCATATTGACTGACACACAAGTAAATGATGAAAGCTGCTTTTGAGACATGAATCTAGAAAGCAGCACTGTGAAGGTACCATGGAAGGATGCATATGGTTGACCCTTTGGGAATTTCCTAGGAGCCAAATGTCTCTTTACTACAATTGTTCTTAGAAGAAAAGCTTTTGAGTAATGCAAAAAGGATCTAATATGTCAGCAGATTCTCTTTTACAAGTTCTTTTGAAATATAAGAAGTTTGTCTAAGGGTTTTCTCTCTTTGCAAGTTGTTTTTCAGCAAAATGTTGGAGCAGGGTAAAAAAGTAGTTACCTTTAAAACTTTAGCAGGTGTTTTTACTTATTTATCAAACTTTGTTAAAGAGAAAGAAAATGTTACTAATAGTGGCAATTAATTTTTCAGATGAGGACAAAAGAAATTTCTAGGTGCTTGAAATTTATTAAATGTGCTGTGTTTTCTCAGTCGCTGCACTTAATTATTTTGGCTTTGTTTGTTACAGTGTTATAAAACAGGACGTCTCTAATGAAAAGGGCTAGTTTTTTAAAGATAATTGTAAAAGTCCTTATTTTATTCTAGAAAATGGTATATTATTAAGAATACCAACAATAATAACATTCAGAAAGGGGTGTTTAGTTATAACAAAGTATGCCAAGTGCTAAGGCATCAGAAATAAATTGGCAACTATATTTTTAGATATGTAAATTTTTAGGACATTAAAATTTTTCTGTCTGAAAATAAACAGATGACATTTAAGAATATGTATACATTTTATAGTTAGAACGTAGACATTTTTAAAGTATTGTATAATCTTATAGAATATGAGTTTTTTAAAATTTAGAGAATCTGAACCTTTGATATTATTAAGTTAAATTTGGAGCTATAAAAAGGAATACCTTATTTCATTTGAAGATTTGTAAAATATTTTATAAATCTTTTTAACTTGTATATTTAGAATAATAAGCCTGTATTTAATATGCCTAATCAAAAGGAGCTTAATATTAGGATTTTGTTGCTGCATCTTATTTAAATAAATAGCTAAATTCCTGTGTGTGTTTGTATTACCTATTTCTACTGGGTTTATGGAATAGCCTGTGTCTATACTCTTAGCATTGTTTTCAGCTCCAGTGGTATTGCTGTATAGTCATTTGTAGCATCTGAACTGATGTTAAATTTTTAAAGTTTCCTTAAAACAATACCGCTTATATTGTGCAGTATGTTTGCTTAGGAAATGACTTTAATAGTAATTTTTTGGCAAGTTATTAATCTGCGTTTGCAGTTAGTGCATTATAGTGGCAATATAAATAGGACAATGGAGCCGATTTGATTGAGAAGCACATTAAACTAGAATGCACTAGTTGTTCCATTAGGTCAAAATGACATTTCCATTAAGTATTCTCAAGCCTATTACATTGTAATTAAATGACATGCCATTGATTTTTCCTTTTTCTGCTTCCCCCCACCCCATTCATATTGATATTATTCTGCTTGGGGAATGGAGCTGCATGTCTCCCAGACTAATTCCTCTTGGGTTTGGGGGATCTTGAAGCGTGCTGGGTTTTGCATTGTTTGTTACATTCCTTTTTGGCAGTTCATCAGTATCTGTCAAATATATTGTTTGCATCAGCTTTTATCTCTAAAGTTTTTGATTGAGAAATTGACATTCCATTTCAGATATGTAGTTTTTCGCTGTGCATAATGTCTAAATGCTAAAGACTCATTCAAAAAGTTTTTGTTTCTAGTCTGACTTTTAATATGTGATTTAAAGAACAAATGTTGCTCTTATAAGCATCTTGAAAATATAATTATGTTCTTTATTACTTTCTAGCAAATAAACTCTATGTAAACATTTTTGTACCAATATATTGTAGCATTTATGTTTGGGAAATTTTTCTCATGATTTTGTAGGTTTATTGGCTTTTGTGATAAGTATAAAAAATAAAATTATCTAATATCACTGGGCAAATATTTGTTAATGCAAAGGAGGAAAAACATGGCATATCTTCCAGAAGTCATTATTTCTAACCATATTTATAGATCTTTGAATCCTATAATAGTCAATCTATCACCAAATTACATAATTGTCATTGAAGGTAGCCATCCTAGGAGCAGTATTACTGTGGAAAACTTTACCTAAAAGAGTCTTTATAATACTTTATTTTAAGCTTCTAGTTGAAATGCAAAGCTTGTTTAAAGAAACAATTTATGCTAAAAGTGATGTAGTCAGCTATGTATTGTAAAGGCTAAACATTTAAAATTGTCATTTTTAAGAAAACAGTTTAATTAAGGCCATCATTGAAAGTTCATGTAGTTTTAGGAGCTTATGATAATAGAAACTATTTATAATGATCTTGTATATTATAGTGAAATAAAACCACTAGTACTTGTAGTTTACTTAACTACATATTTCTAAATTGCCAAATGATTTAAAAACTTAATTACTAAACCTAAATGCAGATCTGTAGATGATTTTGAAGTCACATTGGTAGGCAAGCCTTTTTTTTTCCTTTCAGTGTAAAGCTATGCTATAGACAAATGTTCTGACTGGAAATAAGGATTTATGAATCAGTATATTTTGAATTTTAGGTGCAGTTTAAATACTAATAATAAATTACACTGTTAACTTCCTTTATTCTGGCTTAGTTAATTATATGGAAGAGAATATAAAGAGCACTATGTGGATAAAATATTCTGTCAGTAGGACAGTTATTTTATATCATAAATGTAATATTTTAATGTGCTTTTAAAATTTTTGATATTATTTGTTGATGTGTACATTTAGATGTTCCATACATCTTTTTTATTTTTTCTTTTAATTTATTTTGTGTTTTTAGCTATTTATGGGGTACAAGTGCAGTTTTGCTACACTGATGTATTGCATCGTGATGAAGTCAGAACTTCAGTGCATCCATCACTGGGGCAAGGCACATTGTACCCACCAAGTAGCCTCCCATCATCCTTTTCCCTCTCACCCCTCCTCCTCCCTCCTAGTCTCCATTGACCATCATTCCGCACTCTGCTGCCATGTGTACGCATTATTTAGCTCCCACTTTTAAGTAAGAACATGCAATATTAGTCTTTCTGTGTCTGAGTTGTTTCACTTAAGATAATGGCCTCCAGTTCCATCCATGTTGCTGCAAAAGGCATGGACATTTAGGTTGATTCCACATCGTTACTGTCATGACTAATGCTGCAGTAAACATACAAGTGCAGGTGTCTTTTTTATATATTGATTTCTTTTCCTTTGGGTAGCTACCCAGTAGTGGGATTGCTGGATTGTATGGTAGCTCTATTTTTAGTTCTTTGAAAAATCTCCATACAGTTTTAATGTGCATTTTAAAAAGTACTTGCAACATTTTAAGAGATCAGAAATAATAAATATTTTTAAACTGGTATTTTAATTTTCCTTTGTGCAGTTAGAGCTTTAATGATATTTGTATCCTGAGAATGATGAGTAGACTAAGAATATTAATTTTAATTCCCATGATATAAAGGCATAGCCACTGAGCATAGAGAAACACAAAGACCAATAATCATTATTGTACCAAGCAAAACAACAAAAAGAATGCCAGGTATGTAATTTTTCTGATACTTTATGATGTATTTCTATGTTTGTTTTCTGGTTTCGTTGTTTGTTTTAAACAGGGGAAAGTTGCCCAGACAGCTTGCATGTCAGCCTGCCAGCATCTGTCAACATCCTTAATGCGAATGCTACTGGACAGTGAGTTAAAACAAATAAGCATGGGAGCTGTTCAGCAGTTTAACTTAGATGTCATACAGTGTGAACGTAAGTACCATATTGGTCACAATTCCATGCATTTCTAGGAATCTATGTTTAAATTATATGAAAAAAATTGTATATGGTAGGATAGTTTGGAAGGGGGGGAGGAGGCTTGATTCCAGCTAAACTTTCATTAGCCTTAGGAGTAAGGCTAACTTCCTTCCAGGAAGAGAAAAATATCTCAGGTTCACATTTATGGCCTCTAAAGAGAGGCACTGAAGTGACAATCCAGATTGGGATAATTAAAAAGATGACTCGTTTTTCCCATTATCCCTTCCTTTGGTCATTCTTGCCAGGACTCTCCTAATGTTTCTCATAAATAAATGAAATGGTTCTAAGTTTGTCATTTTTACTTTCCCTGTGAGTAATTTTTTAGATACTTGCTTGAAAAATAATCTTAGGACCCTGTATTCCACAGAAGCTTCTGAAATTTCGTTTCGCCTTCCCAAAGATTTCTCACGCCTTTACCATTGCCACTGTTTCTCACTTTGTTTAGGTAACAAGGTTAGCAGATTCCATAATCTAATGTTGACGTTAGTCAATTAGCTTCAAAACTAATTGAATATGTTATTTGGTTATTGGCCTTGTTAGATATGCTTCTGGAAATGGGCTTTATTAACCTTCAAATTATTGCTCTTTAAGTTTAGGACACGAGTATACATGAGCAATTTTTGAGCAGTGCTTTCAAATGCATGGTACACTGATTAAACCGTGAAAATCCCTGGTTGACAATTCAGTCAGGCACCACCATTGATAAATTGAAAATCAGTGGGACACAAGAAGGATTATAAAATATTTCTCTGCAGAAAAATTTGCAATAACATATTCTTTGTGAAAGACATTAAAAAAATGTCAGCAGCATGCCACCGAAGCAAGAGTAACACATTTTTTTTCCAACAAATATCAAATATTTGTGTGCCCATTGCATATAAGGCATTCTGCTAGGAAAAACATAATAGTAAAGAAAATAATTTTGTAAGCCTTTGAACAAGGTCAGTTGTATATTATATACACAATAAAACCCAAAGTTTTTAAAAACCTACCCATGTATTTTCAAAAAAGAGAAATGTTTATTTAGAAAGCAAAAGAAAAATAGTTTTTTTCCTAGGGAAGAGAAGGATTAATTTTCTGTTCCTAGAAAGCATTTATAATTTTCTCTAATCAGAAAACCCTTATTGCATTTCTTTCTCAAAGCTATGATGTACAAAATATTTATTTCATATTTATTAAAATATTTACCCCCAAAAAAACTGTTTTCACAAGTTTTTAAGCTCAAAGTAATTGTTATTGCCATTTTACAAATAGTTTGAATCTGATTTGTTGAGGTTCTTTAAAAATTGTCTTGTGATGTCATTCCAGTATGGCATTGCTCATACCAATATCTTACATAAATATTGCTTGAGGTATTTTGTAGTATAGTAGCCCCCTGTTATCTGTAGTTTCATTTTCCATGGTTTCAGCTACCTGTGGTATAGTACAATAAGATATTTGTGTGTGTGTGTGTGTGTGTGTGAGTGTGTGAGAGAGAGAGACCACATTCACATAACTTTTATTATAGTATATTGTTTTAATTGTTCTATTTTATTATTGTTGTCAATCTCTTACTGTGCCTAATTTTTTTTGTTTTTGAGACATAGTCTCACTCTGTCGCCCTGGGTAGAGTGCAGTGGCAGCATCATAGCTTACAGCAACCTCAAACTCCTGGGCTCAAGTGATCCTCCTGCCTCACCCTCCAGAGTAGCTGGGACCACAGGCACACACCACCACACCCGGCTAATTTTGTTTTCTGCTGTTAGTAGAGATGGGGTCTTGCTCTTGCTCCGGCTGGTTTTGAACTCCTAAGCTCAAGCAGTCTTCCTGCCTTGGCTTCCCAGAGTGCTAGGATTACAGATGTGAGCTACCATGCCCAGCCTTTGCCTAATTTATAAATAAAACTTTATCATAGGTAGGTATGTATAGGAAAAAACATAGTTTATATAGTGTTCATTACTTTCCACAGTTTCAGGGATCCACTGAAGTCTTGGAACATTCCCCTGCCTGTAAGGGGGGACTATTGTATGACATCCTTAGTTTGGCCTCAAAATGATGTCATTTAGTTGTATCTTCTAAATTTGATTTATTCCTCAAAGATGGAAATTACTATTTGATTTGGCTACTTTGGGTGTCTAAATCTTGTCTGTATTCTCTTACCTCTCCATAAAGGGCTAGCATAATGATACTTAGAGAAAAGCATATACACCCCAAAATATTTGCCCCACTATCCTGCCATAGGACAGTTTTCACTTTTAGTTGCTCCTTTGGGCAGAATTACAGAAGGCTCTTTTTAAAAGATGATATTTTCTTAAAGAACTGAAGAAAAACCAAGAATGGTCTTCAGTATGAGGTTATAACTCAGTTAAGGAAGTCGGGGGTTAAGTGCAAGAGGGGTAAATTGTAACCTGTTGAGGGCTAAAGTTCTGGCACTATAGGTATGGAAAGGAGGACACGAGAACTCAAAGACAAACCATAGAAGATGGCTCAGCTTCCTTTAAGATTTTGCCTGTGGTTGGCTCTACTCTTTAATACTTATGTATTACTTTAATCATTACTTCTTAATACAGTATCATACATTCAGTACTCACTGAACAAAATACATTGATGATATTTTTCATGTTTATTACACTACCTCTGGTGTTAAATGTTCTTTTCTGAATGGCATCTTTTTTACTTTAAGTAGTGCAGTATAGACAATGAAGAAGTCTTTCATAGTCTTCCTGGTGCAAAAGAACTATCTACTTATCAACTCAGGACTTTCAGTGATTGATACATAAATCATTTAAAAATAAAACTTAGCTTTCTCTAATTAATATGTTAAGAGAATTTTGAAGATAAGTTTTCATCCTATTTTAAGTAATTTTTTGGTTTGTTTCTTTAAATCTGGAAGAAAGTAGTTTTTTTAAAATATAGAATTTATTTTCAGTATTAATATAGTATGTATGTTTTCTACGTATTGGGACAGGGAAAGTAGAAAAAAGGAGACAGGAAGAAGAATTTGGCTAGGTAGAAGGAAGGCTAGAATGCATGGTAAATTGGTGAAGAAAAGGGGTCCAGATACCATGGAGTCGATTGGGACATGAAGAAGAAAATAAGTAGGTAGTTCAGATGAAGCATCCTAGCAGCTGAAAGAGCATTGCATTTCTCTACCACCTGGTAATAACACACATGTGCTCACACACCCCTCTGCCTTAAAATCCTCTCTAAAATAACCCTGCCAAGTAGTGGTCCCGCCATTCCTTGAGCATTCAGTTTGGGAGATTACTCTTCAGAAAATACGTTTTCATATAGTACATCGCTCTATCAATCTGTTACATTGAGCTGAAACCACTTTCTCTCCAAATTTCTCTTAATGGACCTACTTCTATCTTAAGGCTAGAGTCACCACTAGTCTATATTGTGTCTTTGTGCAAATTAGAAAAGGTGAAAAAAAAAGGAAAAAGTCCTCCAGAGCTGTCCCCTTTATATGAATTATAGAAAGTTTACCCTTTTTCCAGAGCCCCTACCAAGGCACATAGTTTGTCAAGTGAAATGTAAGCTGTATTTCAGCTCTCCCCTCCCCTTCTCCTTAGCTGGGTACTCATGTATAGGAAGCAGCCTGACAACTATATCTGAGCTACACAGAAAAAACGAAATCCTCATTCACAAGCCAATTATATGAAAACTGCTATTCTATTCCTCTGAGTCTTCTAAAGGCCAGATATCAACTATTCCTCGAACTGTTCTCACATGATAAGATTTTAGATTCAAAGATCTTTCAACAAACTGGTTTGATTATCTTCTGTTTAATGTCTGATACTCAAAATTAAATACAGAGATACCCAGGTGTAGGGAACCAGAATAATGTGTAGCTGGGCTGTCAAATACATTGTTCCATATTCTATACTTTATTAGTAAAGCCTAAAATGTTATTACCTTTTTTCGCAGCCAGAGTATACTCCCCAGTCATGGAAGCTACAGAGTTTTAAAGTCTCTGTATCTTTCCTGTGCCCAGCTTGGGAAGTATATTTTAAAAACAAGTAAGATTACCCTAGGCTGGGCGAGGTGGCTCACACTTGTAGTCCTAGCACTTTGGGAGGCTGAGGTGGGAGGATCACTTGAGGCCAGGAGTTTGAGACCAGCCTGGGCAACAGAGCAAGACCCTGGTCTCTACAAAAAATTTCAAAAAGTAAGCTGGGTGTGGTGGCACATGCCTGTAGTCCCACCTACTTGGCAGGCTGAGATGGGAGGATTGCTTAAACCCAGGATTATGATGTTACAGTGAGCTATGATTATGCCACTGCACCCCAGCCTGGACAACAGAGTGAGACTGAACAAAACATCATCAAAACGTGATCCCCAGATGAGCAGCCATAGCATCACCTGGGAACTTATTACAAATGCAAATTCTTGGGCTCCACCTGCTGAATTGGGAACTCTGGGGTTGGGGCTCAGCAATTTGTTTGAATAGTCCCTTCAGGTGGTTCTATTGTATAATAAGTTTGAGAACCACTGCATTACTTGGACCTCTCTTTCATATCAACTGAGATCCATTATTCAGAATCTTATGGGTATCTTAACATTTCTGAACCAGTTACTAATCCCCTACTTGAATCTAACTCATGATTTGGCATTTTGCTCAAAGTTATGAACAACTTCATCAGAAGTTGAACAACTTCATCATATGCTTTGCTAGCATATAGAGTTAATAACGACCATTGAATTGTCTTCATCTACCAGTCTAATTACCTTTTCAAAGAAGAAAATGACACTACTCCAATCTTTCTTAAAGCTGTATTGACTCATGGTAATCACTTTCTCTTCAAGTCTCTTAGAAGCCATTACTTAATAGTCTGTGATTGGTTCTTGAGATTAACATAAAATGCTGCTAGTAGTGGTATGGGTGGCAAGAGGTCCAGAGGCCAAGGAAGTCAGGTAGCAGGGATCAGGAACTCAAACTGGAAACTATGAACCACCAAACATTCTGGGCAACTCAGGAAAGTGCTTAAGTCATAGAATTTAAACATAGGAGGTGAGTGTCTAATAAGATTGAAGTATAAGCACCAAGAATGGCCTTTATTCTGAGTTAGATTTTCCTTTAATTTGGTGTATTCAGAAAGCAATATGTTTATTTTTCCATCCTTGTTACTTCGTGAAGAACATTATGCATATATTTCCTAGGCTTCAAAATGTCAATGCTCAGGAAGAAACAAATAGCACATCTAGATGTGGTAGGGGAGGTGAAAAGTTGGAGATAATTCAGTTGGTGACAAATCGTTATATACCATTATTCAGCCATGTGCTTTTAGTTTTTATTTGTTTTATTTTTCTGATGATGAAGAAGAATTAAGGCTGGGTGTGGTGATTCATGCCTGTAATCCTAGCACTTTGGGAGGCCGAGACAGGAGGGTCACTTGAGGCCAGGAGTTCAAGGCTGCAGCAAGCTATCATTGTGCCACTGTACTGTAGCCTGGGCAATAGAGCAAGACCCTGTCTCAAAAATAATAATAATCATAATCATAATCATAAAAGAATTAGGCCGGGCGCGGTGGCTCACGCCTGTAATCCTAGCACTCTGGGAGGCTGAGGCGGGCGGATCGCTCAAGGTCAGGAGTTCGAAACCAGCCTGAGCAAGAGCGAGACCCCGTCTCTACTAAAAATAGAAAGAAATTAATTGG
>CAUYRT010091057.1:0-13671 GCA_963574885.1 Lepilemur ruficaudatus | reverse complement strand
TTGATGCTCAGTTTTTAGGTACATATATATTAAGAAGTATATGCTGTAGAATGGAATCCTTTATTACTATGTAATGCATCTCTTTATCACTAATAATTTTCCTTGCTTTGAAATTTGTTTTGTACAAAATTAATATAGCTAATCCAATTTTCTTTCAAAATAAATTAATTAATTAATTAATTAAAAAAAAAATAAAAAAATAAAAACCAGAAATGAACTGTCTGAGAAAGAAAAATTATCTCACTCATGAACAAAGATGGAAAAATCCTAAATAAAATATTAGCAACAGAATCTAGCCTTGTACACAAAAAGTAACATGTAAATACATCATGACCAAGATGGGTTTATCCTGGGATTGCAAGGATGATTTAACATTAGAAATCCATAAGTATGACTCATCTGACTGTTATAGTATCAGATTAAAGGAAACATGATCATTTCAATAATGCAAGAAAAGATTTTGATAAAATTTGACAACCATGATTTCAAATAAAACAAAAAACTTTTAGTAAACTAGGAATGGAATGACATTTTCTTAACTTGAGGAAATGGTGTATCTACTAAAAACCTTCAACAACTGTAATCTTTCCTGGGAGAAAACTTTAGAAGCATCCCCTCTAACAAGGATCAAGACAAGAAGTCCACTCTCACTGCTTATATTTAACATTGTACTAGAGGTCCTAGCCTATGCAATAAGGTAAGAAAAAGAAATATAAGTATAAGAAATTAATAAGCAATTTCTCATTAATCACAAACAACATGTCTACATAGAAAATTAAAAGAAATCTACAATCAAATTATTAAAAGTACTAAGAGGATTCAGAAAGGTTTTTGGATTTAAGTTCTATATTTAAAAAATCAATTACATTTTTATACACCAGCAAGATACAAACAGAAAATGGAATTTTAAAGAGATATCACATACAATATCAATAAAATATATTACTTGGAAATAAATCTAATAAATATATGTAAAACCTTTATGGAGAAATTTTCTTAATGGAGATATAATACATCTTCAATTAAATTCACCTTTTTAGTGTACAGTTCTATGAGTTTTAACAAATGCGTATAATCACAGAACCACCACCACAATCAGGATAGACAGCATTTCCATCACCCCAAAAGGTTTTCAGTGCACTGGAGCTGTCATGTGGGGCACAGCAGCCTGTGTACCCAGTGGAATATGTATGATACATAGGAAAATGCAGTCCTGCATCAAGGGGCTGAACCAGGGCAGGGGCAGTGGCAATGGGTCCAGGACACATGTGAGATGTTCCACTAATGTGACTCTATAGATAAAAACTAAGGTTCTCAGGCATAAAGAAGTTGACATTTTGTACAGTCCAACAGCCTTACCCACCCCATGGTTTTCTCCAGCCCTGAGCTCTGATGCACAGAGAGATTAAGGTACATGCCCAGAAGCACAGAGCAATGAGTGGCAGAAGTCCCAAGCACTCTGCCCTTCCAGTCACTTCCTGTCAGAGGTGGGCTCTTCCTCCTGTCCTTTCTCTTCAACCGAGAGGCCCAGGATGTGCAGAGGATAACAAGGGGTCGCAGTGTCGAACTCATGGGTACTGAAGAAGGACGGTTGGTGGCTCGGTGAAACAAGGCCTCCAGTCACAGGCTGCACCCTGCCAGATGAAGTCATGGACAGTAGCAGATCCGTGGTGTGGAGTGAGTGGGAATGACATGACAGGAACTCCACAGGCTCCAGGACACTTGGCCACCACATGGCCCCAGTGCCAGGTTCCACCACTAAAGCACTCACATTCCCAAGAGAAGGGGCACCAGGCTCCCGGCCCACCCCACCTGGGACCAGGTGGCCATTGGTGTAACGGAGGACTCTGTGCTCATGCTCTTCCGGGCCTCAGCACCAGGTGGTCAGCAGCTGGGCCTGCCCCACCACTCCCTGGCGCTGGAAGAGCCCCCAGAGGGCAGGGCTGGAGCACCACAGTGGCAGGACGCGTGTGCAGGGTGAACGGGCGACCGGTGGAAAGCGGGCACCCTCGGGCCACCACACCTCCTGGGATGGCTGCCCTGTCAGGCTCCTACCTGCGTGTCCAGACACCTCGGTGCTTCTCTAGGACCCATTAGGGGCACTGTGTGGTGACGACCAGACTCCTCTTGTCTGCCCAGGGGACTGTGAATGTCTCCAAGGCAGGGCACGGCGGGGCCCAGTTCCTGTCCTCCTCACTTACTCACTGTGTGACCTTGAGCAAGTCACTTAATGCCTCTGCGCCTGTTTCCTCATTTGTAAAATGGAGTTAACATAAGCACTAATTTCTGTGTGTTTTACTATGGAAGCTTAAATGAAAGGAAGCAGACACAATGTTTCTGCCGGGCATTACTGTTGTTATCATCCTCGGCTCCCAGTGCCCAGCAGCTCAGAATCACATGTTGGATGAACGACTCAGTAGACAAAGGGCTTTGTCCCTCAGTCCCCTCTGGTAATAACGCACTGCTGGGCAGCAAGGTAGAAGCTGAAGAGCTTGACTCAGGAGCCAGGCTGCTGGGGTTCACACCCAGCCTCCCCAATTCCTCACTGTGTGACACCGGTGACTCCCCTGACCTCTCTGCTTCTGCTCTGTAGCAGGCCCGGTTGTGTTTGTGCCCTCCCTGTACAGCTGCTGGCGGAGGACCAGATGACACGTAAAAGGTGCAGGATGAGTCCCTGAGAAGCCACTGTTCTCATTACCATTCCTGGCACACGGCAGGTTTTTAATAAAAATAACTTTCCTTCCTCTCTGCCGCCTTCCTCCCTGTAAAGGCTGGAAAGGGGAGGCGGGAGGACCTGCACGTGGAAGCCGGGCCGAGGAGAGCGATGAGGCTGTGATCGGCCTTGTCAGGAGCAGCTGACAAATGGAGCAAATCCAGACGGATGCAGCCAGCCCTCGAGTCAGCTGTAAATAAAGTGTTGGAGCCCAGGAAACAGGGCCCCGGCGAGAGGGATGCAGTGACAGGTGGCTGGCCATCCATTCCCTCCCAGAGGCAGCCTCCAGCAGCCTGCAGGTGCTCACAGCACAAGGTCACCAGGTGGCCAGGCCTGGAGGGGCACAGGAAACACCACCCAGGCTGCAGCAGTCCTACTGGGTCCAGGGCCCTGTCTCTGAGGGGCTCAGCTGCAGGCACATCAGTGGGCCCTGGGTCAAGCAGGGAGGCGGGCAGGGACTGGCCCCGAAGATGGCAGACCCAGCACAACAGGTGGCATCTGAAGGGAGAGGGAATGTGCCAGGGGTCCAGACACTGCAGCTCCAAAGGCAGCCAGGTGCCAGCTGCACCCTTGACCCCAGGCCCAGACACCACATATGGGAGATACATGGCTGGTTCCTGATCCCACTCTTGGGCAGGTTAAGTCACAAAAAGGGTGACTCTTGGAAATAACCATTGGCCTATTACTCCATTCATTAATGAGCACCACTATGTGCCAGGTGCTGGCAGTGCTGGGGACACAGTGAGGCAGACACACTGTGGTCCTGCTGCCTGTTTCGTGGAGCCCACAGTGTACAAATGAATGTTTTTCCAGCATGACCCTCACGTGTGCCAAATGGCTAATGATAGCAACAGATTCACAGTCATGGACACTCAGAAGGCGGCAGCTTCTGCCATGGAGTCCAGGACAGGACTCAGGAGCCCCAGACCCCAAGGGCATGCCCAGCCCTCTGGGTGCTGAGCCCAGGAAGCACGGCTGGGCCTTGGAGGACACAGTACCTGTGGGTCCCCAGCCAAAACTCCTGGTTGCAGGCGGTGGGCATGTCAGCTAGGCTAGGAGGCTCAGAAACATCCCACCCTCAGTGGGTCCCCCTGAAAATTGGGGTGGGGGGACAAGTGCAGGGACTCACCATAGAAGACTTTAGGGTCTGAGGAGACACTCAGCCCCCGAGTCCCAACCTGGGCCAGGTTCTGTGCCCGGCAGCAGATGGGGCAAAGATGACTAGGAAGCAGCCCACCCTTAGGTGCCTTGGTCTGTGAGGTGCGGATGAGCAAAGGGCACTGGTCCGTCAGCAGGCCCCGGCGCAGGGGCAGCTGGCCCCAGGGCTTAAGACACGAGGCCACCGACAGGGCTGGAGCACTTCCTGGGAAGAGAGCTTCTGCTCGAGTCCTTGAAGGGTGCTGCTCAGGGCCAGGCAGCCCAAGAGAAGGGGAGCATGGGCCTTCCGACCAGTGGGGGCAGCAGGTATTGGGGTGGGGGGTGCAAGGGGGGAGTCCTTGCCCCTGTCCAGAGTGTGAGGGGGCCGATGGGGGAATTTTCGCTGAGTGGAGGCCAAAGAACCTGCACTCACTGCGCACCAGGCACCGCCCCAGGGCCTCCCCTGCTCCCCCAGCACACCATGAGGGGGTGCTCTTACCCTCTTTGTACAGACAGGGAAACAGAGGAACAGAGAGGATAAGAAACTTGTCCAAGGTCACTCAGCTACTAAATTGCTTGAGCCAAGATTAGGCCTCCCCAGGCCCATGCTTCTCAGGAGCCACTGAAGGTTCTTGAGTATCTCCATGGCCTGGTGGCTCTGCATGGGGCTGGGTGGAGAAGAGATGAGGGAGGAGGCTGGAGGTATTGGGTTGGTGCAAAAGTAATTGCAGTTTTAGACCACGAGTTTGAGTAATAAATCGCTATAACTAGGCTCAAACATATCTTTATTAATCAAAATAGAAACCATTACGATTAACACATTTTTGTCAATGAGAAATAAGTTTGTTTATTCCTGTGGCGTAAAAATCCGGACTTCAGGATTCTACACACTCTTGGAAAGCATTTTCTGCATCCTGCTGGTTGTGGAAGTATTTTCCCTGCAAAAAGTTGTCAAGGTGCTTGAAGAAGCAGTAGTCGGTTGGCGACAGGTCAGGTGAACATGTCGGATGAAGCAAAACTCCGTAGCCCAATTTGTTCAACTTCTGAAGCGTTGGTTGTGTGATGTGTGGTTGGGCGTTGCCGTGGAGAAGAGTTGGATCCTTTCTGGTGACCGATGCCGGCTGCAGGTGTTGCAATTGTCGGTGCACCTCATCGATTTGCTGAGCAGACTTCTTAGATGTAACAGTTTCGCAGGGATTCAGAAAGCTGTAGTGGATCAGACCGGCAGCAGACCACCAAACAGTGACCACCCTTTTTTGGTGCAAGTTTGGCTTTGAGAAGTGCTTTGGAGCCGCTTCTCGGTCCAACCACTGAGCTGGTCATCTCAGGTTGTCATATAGAATCCACTCTTCATCACACATTACAATCCAATCGAGAAATGGTTCATTGTTGCTGCGTACAAGAAGAGAAGATGACACTTCAAAGCGATGATTTTTTTGATTTTCAGTCCGCTCATGAGACACCCACTTACTGAGCTTTTTCACAGTTCCAATTTGCTGCAAATGTCAAACAACTGTAGAACGGTCACACTGAGTTCTTCTGCAACTTCTCACGTAGCCATTTGATGAGGGCTCTCAATTTGTCATCGTCAACTTCCAATGGCCGGCCGCTGCGCTCCTCATCTTCAAGGCTGTCATCTCCTTTGCAAAACTTCTTGAACCACCGCCGTACTGTACGTTCGTTAGCCGTTCCCGGGCCAAATGCGTTGCCAAAGTTGCCAGTTATTTCCACTACTTTACCACCCATTTTGAACTCGAATAAGAAAATCGCCTAAATTTGCTTTTTGTCTAACATCATTTCCATAGTCCAAAATAAATGTAAAATAAATAGCAAGTAGTAAGTCATTAGCAAAAAAAAAAAAAAAATAAGGTGAGACATGTGCATTAAAATGATACATAATATAACCACATTTATTTAAGAATGTATAACAATATCAAACAGCAAATGTCAACAATGCCAAAATGCAATCACTTTTGCACCAACCCAACAGAAACTTGGTCACAACCACATCCCATGGCACTAAGGAGCAGCGTGAAGACAGCACAGCCAGGTGGCACTCAGGATCTGCAATGGTGGCAGTGGATGTGCTAACCTTGAGATAAACGGTCTCTGAGCCTCCTCTGACGGCGGTTTCCATGCCTCCATCAGAAGACCAGGGTGACCCAGAGACCCATGGACTTCCCAGCTCTGCTTCTAGGCCTGGCCAGGGCCTGCCAGCCTCACGAGGTGCATGCCACCTGCCCTCTGCCGCAAAGCCCACTGCCCAGGTTCAAAGGCCTGGCATTGGGGCCACTCCGAAATGCAGGCATTATTGGTAATGTGGAACACCCCACTTCCAGAGGTCCCCATTTTACCTTCCCTGGGGCAGGGTAGTCGTCATTTTGGGGTTTTATTTTGTTGTTTACTTGCAGGTGAAATAGCCAAAGAGAGATGTTTTCTTCCAACCCCCGGTCCACAGGGGGTGGGGAGCCAGGGGGTGCGAAGCCAGCCACACCCCCACACTGCCTGAGAGACACAGCTGGGTCTGTGAAAATAACCAAATATGAAACTCATATTAATTTTCTGTTTAGTCACAATTTGAATTTCAAATCAGGCCTGCATTGCCTCAGAGTGACTGCGGCCAGTCTCCCAGAGCCTGTCACCAACGCCTGGTCCCTCGGCCCCTTCAGACCGAGCGGCTTTCTCAGGGGAGCCCAGTGCATCAGGATGGGGTGCAGAGGTCTTTGTGCCAAGACAGGCAGGTGGACACACTCAAGGCCCTGCCTTTGGAGGTGGAGATCTCAACAACCCAGGTTTCCACACCTGCCTTTCCCCAGAAAATCCATCACGGGGGGACGGTCTCCAGTTGACATGCTCTTTTCCCTTAATTTTGTTGGACTTTGCTGTGTGTGATCAGCTGTGAGTGAGAGCTCAGAAGGGGCTCACCCTTTCACTTCACACACTGGCGGCCTTTCCACGCCTGGCGTTGGCTGGGCCACCCTGCCCTAGGACACCCTGCCCTAGGATACCAAAGAGGCCGGTAGGCTTCAGCGAGAACTGTTCTCATCACCTCCTCGTCCACACTCCTGCCTGTGGTAGGCGCTTCACTCTCCTGAGCCTCAGTTTCCTCCCTTGTAAAATGGGACAACTTGATGGCTGGAAGGCCTGCTGCATGCCTGGTATGTGATATAAGAAGGCTTCAGGTTGTTCAACACTCAGCAAGGATTCGTATAGCGCCACCCATGTTCCAGGCCTGCCCCAGGTAAACAAAACAGCCAAATCCCCGCGAAGGACCTTGTGGGGCAGTGGATCTCAGCAGGGGCATGTTTGTCACCCAGGTGACACTTAGCAATGTCTGGAGACATTTTCGGTTTCCACAACTCTGGAGGGCACAGAAGGTGCCACTGGCATCAGACAGACAGAGGCCAGAGACTCTACTAAACATCTTCCAGTGCACGGGACGGCCTCACAACAGTTGTCCCACCCAAAATGCCAATAATGCCAAGGTTGAGAAGCCCTGTTCTGGGGCACAGACAGCAAACTGGGCAAATAAGTGAAAACGCATCGATTGCTAGAAAGCGCTGAGCGCTAGAGAGACCCCCATCTCTCCCAGCACATGAGAACCCTGAGGCCACAGATAGCCCCAAGGCTGCCCAGCCGACTCGAACCAGGCCAGGGACGCCTCACAGCAGCTGCTGGTGGTGCCCAGGCCCCCAGGGACCCCGACTGCACCCCTTGCTGCAGGCCCTTGGGGTCCACAGATGAATGGGGCTGGGCCCCTGCCCCAGGACCACCAGCCTGGCAGGGGATGTACACACCCTGGTCCGATGCTTTTGTGCTCCTCGGCAGGTGGCCCGGCCATCTCTCTGAGCCTTAGTCCCCCATGTGTTGGGACCTACCTGTGTGATTGTCTCAGGATCATTGGGACCCGGCTGTGGAAGGCTCAGTCAAGGGCTGCTGGTGTTACAGTGCATGTTGATGGAGTGACATGGAAGGTTCTGGAATAATGAGAGGAGGGCATGATGAAAGGGCCTCAAAGGCTAAAATGAAGTTCACCAGGTAGATAAGACTAGGAAGGAAGAAGAGACCGAGTGGCCCTCTGGGTGAGTGTGTGAGGACACGGAGGGGCAGGAGTGATGGGGTGTGGCCTTAGCACCCGAAAGGCTGGAGCAGCGGGCCCAAGACTTCGCCTCCTAACTGCTTGCACAGTCTGTGCTCAACTCGGCAGCCAAAGGGACTCTTGGAAACCCAAAGATGCAATGCCCATCCCTCCCATTGCAGGCTGCACACAGCCACATCCTTCCCAGAGCCCACAGTCCCATGGACCTCGCCCCCTCATCTCATGAGCCCCTCACCAACCCTGCCCACACCCCCTTCTCCAGCCTCCTTACTGTTCCAGAAACCCTGCTGGCCCCCTCCTGCCTCAGGGTCTTCGCACCTGCTGTCCTTTCTGCCAGGAATCCACTCCCTCCAGATACCCCAGGGCTCGCTCCAACCTCTTTCCAAGCTTTGCTCAGTTGGTGATAACATCACAGAGCACATGACCTTTGAGCTGGGCTCTGAAGGATAAGTAGGAGTTCATCAAATGGAGGCAGGAGGGGTCCTTCCAGGCAGAGGGTCCTGCGTGGCTGGGGGTGCTGCATGGGAGAGGCAAGGTAGCTCCAAGGGTTAACCACCCTTCTCCAGGTGAGAGACCAGGAACCTGAGGTGCAAAGTAGGGAGCCCCAGAGCACGGTGCAAGAAGACAGCAGGGGCCACATGCTGGAGGGGCTTGAGCACCACAAGGAAGTATTTTGACTTTATTCTTAAAGTCACAGGATTTTGACCAAGAGTCACTGCTGAAATTTAAGGAGTCTTCCTGGACACATATTTAGGGCCCGGGGGACCAGGCCACTTGCCACACTGTCTTGTGTAATCTGCACAGCTCCCCACCAGGGAGAGAATATTCTCTTTTCCCTAGTGAGAGATCTGGGGTGCAGACTGGGAAAGAGACTTGCCCACGGCCCCCGGCCAGTCAGGGGCTTGGTGGGAATTCAGACTGACCCAAACGCAGGCCTTTCCGACCCCTCTTGCTGCCTCCCCGCACGTTAGAGAGGCCACACCCCAGGTCTGGTCCTTCCCAGGTCTTCCCACCTCTCCAAGGAAGGGGGAAACCTCCATGCCATCAGTAACACGGCTCTGTAACCCTTAAAACCCAGTGACCAGGTCACTAGCTTCAAGGTTGCCAAGGCTGATAAGTGACATTTGTCTTTTTAAGCTACATTAATTTAAATCAAGCATTTGCTGGTGACAATGAGTATCTGCGTGTAATAGTATTGTGAAGAAATCTCAGAGAGCTGCGGGATTCTGGAGCTCAGAAAACAACACCCCCAAATGAGCCCTTCAGCAGCAGCCTCAGAAGCAAAAGTTCTCTGGCCTTCTCCTGCCTTTTTGTCTCTCAGCCCCATTCCCTACCCCAAGGTTAGCCACGGAAACTAGAATCCCTCTTCCCCAGGACAGGTCACAAAACTCAGAACGCCCTTTTCTCGTAAGCAAACCATAAAACCTGAAACTATTCTGTGTAAGCGCTGGCCATAAAGAAATTCCCCGACCTACCCTATGTGCCTGTAGGTCATCAGACCCCGTTGCAGAGGGCACTCTGCCCACACCAGGAGGAAGGATGCTGCTCAGAGAGGCCAAGAAGAATCTAGACAGGCAGGCCTTGCGGGGTTTCCCCACTCAGTCTGTTGGCATTAGATCACACCCATTTTGTCCAATCATACTTCTACGTCGCTGTCCCTACTGTTGAACCTAAACATAATAATGGACAATTTCCCCTGTATCTCTGGGTCTCTATTCTAAAGGCTGCCGTGTACACACATCAAATAAATTCATATGTCTTTTGTCCAATTATTCTGCATCTTGTCAGTGATTTTTCAGCAAACCTTCAGAGGGTTAAGAGGAAACTTGGTCCCTCCAGGGAGAAACGTCAAACTTGTCGGGGTCCCAGGGAAACCGTGGGGTACACCTGCAACCCTGACCCGGGAGGCAGAGTCACGCACGGTCCTGCTGTGGCAGCTGCAGTGCAGGGAGCCCACTTGGAAACCACAGAGCTGAGCTCCCCACAAGCCCCTTCTCCCGTCTGGGCCCGTCACAGAGGGTGAGGCCTCTGCAGAGACCTATCCATAGGGACAGAGAAACAGGCATTCCCGCTGCCAGCCACAGCCAGGCACCACTAAGGAGGGACATCGTTCCATCCTCTCAGTGACCCCTGAGTGAGCGCTGCCCCTCACCCCACCCCACCCCACCCCACCCCACCCCCCTTGCAAGGAGGAAGCTGAGGCCCGGGCACGTTGGGGACTTGCCCAAGCTCACGCACTGTCTGCGTGTCAGTCCAGTCCCCTTGCCTGCCCCTGGCCATGTGAGCTCAGAGCCTGCTGCACAGAAGAGACGGCTCTTGAGCCAAGAGCCAGAGGGTGAGGCAGGCAGGGGTGTCTTCGACAGGGAAAGGCCATTCCCAAGAAGGGGAGGAGACGGAGCAGAGGCACAGGGATGACAAGCCAGGACAGAGCTGCGGATGGAGTCACAGTGGCCCTCAAGTCCCAGATTCATCTCCCCAACTCATTTTGGAAAAGGGGAGCTGGAGAGAAGCTAAGGAAACAGCAGTAGCCACTTTCCTCTTGGAATAAAACTTAGGCTATTTTAAAATCCTTTTTCTTCTTGAAAACATCTCCAGTTTCAAGCCTGCATTTTTGGCAACCTCCTCCCTGCCCTCTGCTCTGAGTCCCTTGGCATTCAAGGGAAATAATGCACTCAGGGGAGGGTACACCGCATCTAGCAGGGACGGAGGCCAGGGAGGGAGGACGCAGCAACAGGGCTGGGGGCAAAGGCTGGAAGAAACAGCAGCTCTGAGGAAGTTCCTTTCTGGAGGGAACCACCAAATAGAGGGAAGGAAAGGAACATGCCCTATGTGCCTACTGTGTGCAAGCACCACCCCCAACCTCCCCAGCACTTCCACACATACCTTTTTGGTGGCCCATACTCAACACTTCTTGAATCAGATGATGCTTTGAATCCCATCTCTGTCTTTAGACGTGTCAACATTGATAAAGCACCCACTGTGTGCAAGCACCACCCAAGCACTTCCATACCTGGCCGTTGAGTGGCCTACACTGAACACTGCTTGAATCAGGAGACAATGCTTCAAATCCCAGTTCCACTTTCAACTAGCCAATATTAATAAAGCACCTACTATGTGTGAGCAACACCCAGGTACTTCTGCACATGCCTGCTTGGTGGCCTGCATGCAAAATTTCTTGAATTAGATGATGCTTTGAAACCCAGCTCTGCCTTTCAGCTAGCCAGCACTGCTAAGGCACCTACTAGGTGAATGATGTCACTATGTATCCTAGGGCAAGGCAATTAAACTTCCAAGACCCATTTCCCCCACCAAGAGAATGCATTTGCTCCCTGTATCAGGAGAATACTCGGCTCAGAGGGACTGACAGTGATCAACAAGACAGGTGGAAAAGAGAGGACATGACTTAATTGGCTCCGGATAGAAGGAGCTCCTACATGGACAGCCCCAGCTGCTGGTGAGGGCAGTAACTGGCAAGCAGGAGGCCCCTGGGGGTAGGGGGTGGGTTCAGTTCTTCAAGACTCTGGGCACTCACTCTTCACTGGCATTGGGACCACACAAGAGACTCAGGCATCAGCCTTAAGAAGCTCATGGTCTAGTGGAGGAGATTTCTCTGCCCCACCAACACAGGCTCTGCCTTGTCACTTGTGTTCCCCCATGGGTTTTAGAGGATGAGACAGGGCCCAAGGCCTCAAATACACTTGCGTTGTTACACTTGGCCTCTTTGTGCTCTGGCAATCTGCCGTGAGCTTGGGCCCCAGAATGAGACACATAGTGGAGACCTGAAGCCAACACAAGGCCTGGAGCTGAGTCGGACTTACTGCAGCCTTTCTGAAGACCCAGGAGTGAGAAAATAAGCCACCTTCCTATATAAGCCACCAAAGTTTTGGAGTAATTTACACAGCATTATTTCAGCAATCACTGCCAGATACATGGTGACAGCACTTTATTGGAGGCATAGGCAGGTGAGCTCAGAAGAACCCCTTGAAGAGTTAAGAGAAGCTTCTGGGAGAAGGTGACATGTAAACTGAACCTTGAAGAATAAGTATGAGAAGAAAGTTGACGGTGTCCTAGGCAGTTGGCAGGACCCCTGGAAAGGCAAAGGGGAGGGGTCAGCAGTGAGACAAGGGAATCACTATGGTCCCACTGAGGAGGTAATTGCCCTGAGGCTGGTACCGGGGAAAATATTCCTTTTTTAGAAATTCCAAAGTCGGTTCCCTGCAATGTGCAGGCAACAGGCGTGTGTGTTAACAGCCAACGTCAGAATGTAGGGCCGTCGGTTGGGTTTTGTTTTTTTTTTTAATTTAATATCCTCCCAGGTGTTAATTCTGCAGCCTTTGTCAAAACCTCTGCCTCAGAAGCCACCCCATTCAGGAGCTTTTCAGTGGCCCTGTGGCCATGCAGCAGCCTCTCAGGGAGCAGCTCACATTCGGCAGTTACTTTTCTCCCTGGTCTGGCTGATGCCGTCACGATCATGAGGTCCATGTCCCTACCATGAGGGGCACGCCCTACCATGAGGGGTACGGGGCCTGATCAGGAACTTCTGTCCCCGGAGCTTTAGCTCACCTGACTCCCCTCCCCCACCTCTCCATGTCAACACCGAGATCCAACATGGGCCTGGCCTGAAACTGCCCCGGTACCCTCACGGCCCCCACCTGTCCTTACTGCACAGGGCGACCCTGTGCCCAGCCCTGCCCAGAAAGGACGCGCATGGCACTCACACACCACCCTGACACACACTCACCACACACTGACCACACACTCACACACCACACACTCACCACACACCACACTCACCACACTCACCACACACCACACTCACCACACACTCACCACACACTCACCACACACACCACACACTCACCACACACCACACACCACACACTCACTACACACCACACACTCACCACACACCATACACTCACCACACACTCACCACACACTCACTATACACAACACACTCACCACACACCACACTCACCACACACCACACTCACCACACACTCACCACACACTCACCATACACAACACACTCACCACACACCACACTCACCACACACCACACACCACACACTAACCACACACCGTACACTCACCACACACTCACCACACTCACCACACACTCACCACACACTCACCACACTCACCACACACTCACCACACACACCACACACCACACACTAACCACACACCACACACCACACACTCACCACACACCATACACTCACCACACACCACACTCACCACACACTCACCACACACCACATACCACACACTCACCACACACCACACACTCACCACACACCATACACTCACCACACACCACACACTCACCACACACCATACACTGACCACACACCATACACTCACCACACACCACACACTCACCACACTCACCACACACACCACACTCCACACACCATACACTCACCACACACCACACACTCACCACACACCACACTCACCACACAACATACACTCACCACACACTCACCCCACACTCACCACGCTCACCAGAGTCTCACCACAGACAAGACACTCACCACTCAACACACTCTCACCACACACCTCACACACCACACTCTCACCACACACCACACTCACCACACACTCACCACACACCACACACTCACCACACACACCACACACACCACACACACCACACACCCCACACACACAACACACACAACACACCAAACTAACACCCGCCGGTACACACAGCCCG